>JBBPDC010090606.1:0-10014 GCA_037974485.1 Hemigrammopetersius urotaenia
GTGTGTGTGTGTGTGTGTGTGTGTGTGTGTGTGTGTGTGTGTGTGTGTGTGTGTGTGTGTGTGTGTGTGTTTCAGTTCACACAACCCCCACGGGAATAGTGTGTTCTGCCAGCTGATATGGCATGTTGAGGGTCAGAGCAGCCAGACGGCATGGGGAGAGTGCATTTGGCCTCAGGGCCAAACGTCTCTGAATTAGCACTAATTCAGCTGTCTGTGCAGCCGAGGCCCATGTGCACCACCTCTTTCTCATCCTTGTGAACATCCACTGCCGGCACTGATGTGTGTGTATTTGGGTTACTTTGTGTGTCTGATGTGCATCTAAGCCTAGACAGCATGCTGCCTATTGGGTTTTCTCAAGAAATCTTAATTGCTGATTATATTGTAACATTTGGCAAAGAAATTCAGTTGTAAATAAGTAATCCTTATTTACTGTGTATTGTCAACTTTGATGACATCAGATCAGTTCTGATACATGATTGCAACATGTACTGTATATTTCTATACATCAGTTTTTAGGTTTGGGTTCTAGCACTTGTAGCCACTCAGTGTTTTGTGTTTTCATCTGTTCTCAGCTCTAAAATGTCATGGTTTTGGCCTTCAGTGAGAGTTGGATGAACAGATCAAGATTTGAACTTTTGTGCAGCCTTAGTATGATGCTCTTCATAGAGTAAGTATATGCATGAAAACCTAGGTTAGGATAAACTCAACCAGCCCAACACATTTCTGTTCCGTCACCAGCTTCTAACTACAGAAATCTCTTTGGTGTTTTTCATTATTATTCTTGTGGCCCAAACACTGTGACCTTGCATATAATGCACAAAGCAATTATGGATTTTTGAGTCTCCAATTCAGGTTGACGCTCCTCACTGTCAAAAAGAGTTGTCCTTGATGCCGCCGTTGCTGACCCCGTTTGCGAAGTTTACCGAGTCCCTGTGTGTTTCAAGCCCCTCTCTTTATGTAATATTTGTTTATGCCTCGCTCTTTTTCTCAAACATATCTTCGAGCGTCAACAGAAGACATCAGCCACTTCAACTCAGATGGCTGTGGCAGACGCTGTCCTTACCTTTTTATTTCAGAACATGGCAATGACCCTGTATACAGTATAGTCCCTCAATGTATATGTTGACTTTTGGTTTATTTTCAATTAGATAATAGCCATTGGCTATTTTTAAGAAGTTAACTGGGCTGGAAAGTAATCGTTTAGGTTCTGAATCTACCTTGTTTCTAGGGTATTCACCAGGGTAAATCATTTGGCTTTATATGGAGGCACACTCTGGTCTGTGACCAAAGGCCTTCTCCTAGGTCATCTGGCCCCTGATGAAATGGCTTGGACGAGCCCCCTGAGGTTTTTGCCTGGTGCACCAGAGAACTGGGACATTTGAAGCTTATGTCTCTGTGCATGTGGAGCAGAAGGTGCTTTGAGCTTGACACAGTTCTGCCTTGCATTCATCACTTTTTTAGCAACACTGTATTTGTTCAGCTACATCATTGGAATACATTTTAAGACACAGCAGCCAACCTACGATGGCTTAACCTAAAGAAGATAACAGTTCAATTGCAGGGTGGTACATAGATGAACAGTTAGTGAAAGATAATAACTATAAGTGAAAGTTGCGAGAGAAGTACAGTAAACCCCTGCTTAATCAAGGTTCAGTAGTCGTAACTTCAGTCTCTCGTGGATTTTTTCTGAGAGCCGAACTATAAATTGTTCGCTGAAACCCCCATACCTATGCGGAAACTGCAGATATCCTCCATTTTTTTTTTTTTTTTTTTGCTTTTGTGACGTCTGGGCCTTGTCCATCACACCCCCTCGTCCTCCATGGTGATGTTCTGACATACCGAGTTGCTCACTGAGGCCATGCAGTTCTGTGTAATGATTTTACAGAACTAGTTAACATTACCCTTACAAAAACTCAGCATGTTACTTTGCTTAAAGTAATCACTGGAATATTCACGATTGTACATGTTCTGTTCATTAGAATTATTTGGTAGTGAAATAGAGCCGATTAATTAACTTTAACTACAACACATTCTGTAAACACAGCATTCAAGTGAAAAAACACCATCAGCTCATCCTGGAAATCTAATTACAAAAAGCTCATGTATTAAAATAATTAGACGTACAATGATAAGAGCCACAAATGAATCTACATATTTATCACTTATTTTTTAGTGATGTCTTACAATAGCTTGAAATAGCCTTACTTTTCTCACCACATTGGTAGCTAAACAATTTTATTAAACAAATGGTTTTCCTGAAGGATAGTGTTACTCTTTTTGTTAAAACTCTTTACACTCATGAATCAATTTTATCCTGATTATTTGATGGCTGCGTAATTCACATGATTAAACGACTATCAAAATTAGTTGTTGTTTTTTTCTCATAACGGAGGTCTGACAACAGTGATAGTTTCCTGACTGAGCACTAATTGCTTCACTGAAGTTTGTGAAGGTCCCTGGTATGGGGGGTGCTGGTGTTGTGAAGACTGGAGACCCCACCTTCATAATAAAGCACCTCCAACATATTTGTGGCTGGCTGGGAGTGTTTGCACAGGCTCAGGTTCTCAGCACATAATTTTGTCTTACCTGCTGCAGTCTGCTCTACAGGCTAGGCTTTGATCCTGAGATCTCTGCTGTGACTGAGCCATTTTAATTTCCAGGGTCAGCTGTAGGCTTTTAAAGTGAAGATATGGTGTACTTTGCATATAACAAGATTTTATTGGTCTGCCTTTGCACATGGTAACCAATTTGTCTGAGCAGCAGTTATTGATTATGATAATTAAAACAGTGACATAGGTGCTGCCATGCTAACAGTTGCTGGGTCCGAAATCGCATACCACTACATTTGAATGTGAACGTACTGCTCTACCGTTAAAACAGTACGTTCTATATAATATGAATGAGGGTAGTATGAATGGAATTCGGACGTACTAGATCTGCTGTGTTGATGTCACGTGTCGTGTCATCACAACAGTGTGTTATTTTTCACCTTTACAGAGGACATTTTCTCACAAGTGTAATTTAACCACAATGAACGTGTAATTTAACGCTTTGAAAAGAGCCGCGTCTCCATTTTTTGCCATTTTTCTGCCATTTTTTTTGCCTTATGGGATAGCGCAGTGTCCATCGAATGCCTACTACAGAATTCGGCCGGAAGAGGTAGGTCATCCGGGTACTTCTCGCCTACTGTTTTTCGAATACTATGAATTCAGACATACTACTCGCCTCGCATACTGTGTTTCGCATACTATATAGTAGGGAAGTATGCAATTTCGGATGAGTGATTACAGTTTAAAGCACAGCCTTTGCTTGCAGAGTTCCTGGTTCCACACTGTGCTAGTGCTATGCATGTGGCTTACTCTGAATAGCTGTTGACTGAAAACCCTTTCGACTGGTGGTGAGCAAAAGGAAAATATATAATACCTGTATTACCAAATTTTGCAAGTCCAGTTACGCAAGAAATAATTATGCTCCTTTTGTACTTAAACTGTTAGTCAGTGTTTTGAGCACTGCCTGTATCAACGACATGCTGTTGTCATGTTTCTCTCCTCTGTTTGGACATTGCCATTACCTTTGTGTTGACGGAGATGCCTAGTTAACACCTGTAAGTAAAACACATAAATATAACATTTTAAGAGGTATCCGCTTCTAAGGACTAGAAATGAGTAGGGCTTGATATAGTCCATATTAGGTCTAATCAAATATGCTACAATCAACCCCCATTGTGAACCCCAGAAGCGGATCAGACCAGCTTCACTTTATTTGCAAATGCTGTAACAAGCAAGAAGTGGAAAAATAAAAAAACACACATCAACGCATACATCAGTAATTACTTGATGTTTGATGTGAAATTACACTTCTTCCAATCAAACTGGAGATTTTAATCTCATGCAAAGTAAAATCATTCACCTCAGTGACTTGTGAGCGACTTTACTTGATTAGATCTTGATTGGTAACAGCAAACCTACGGCTATGATGGCGGTCACCTCCCACTGATGTGTAAATGAAACAATCAGATTACCAAAACCACACAAATAGGAAGCCTTTGCTCATTTGTGATCAATAATATGGTGAATGTGAGTCATATGAGAAACGTTGAAGTAAGTTCATCCAACTGCAGTTCTCTGTTTGATTAGTCCTAATGCAAATGCAAATACATGCAAATCACCTTACTTGGATTTCCTGTGTGTGAGTGAGCGAGAGAGAGAGAGTGAGTGAGTGTGGGGGGTGGGGGGGTGGGCTGTTGACAGAGTGAGTGAGTGACTAACGCTTCCAGCTTATTGACTCACTATTCTCTCTGTTAGGATTCATGTAAATAAACACTCCTATATATCAAAGGCATGATCTTTTATCATTTGTCTTGTACAACAGCAATGACATTACTTAGAAGTGAGTTTTTTTTCTGGCAAGTTGTTCTTATTTGGTTGTCTTGCAAACTGTAGCCGCATTTTTTATAAATATAATGTTTGTGATATATATATATATATATATATATATATATAATTTTTTTTTTGCTTGTGGTAATGCATTGCAGTGCTTACATACACCTGTAGCCAATAGCCGATAGACATTCCACACCTGGCTACACTAAATGCCCTGTTTATCTATCACAGTTACCCATTCTACCTTGGCTATCTCTCTGTGGCATTGCCCAGTCAGTGGTGTGCTGCCCCCTGGCTGAGGCCATGCTTCTGGCTCCCCAACTTTTCAACTTCTTTTTGACAGCCTCATTTCTCAGTGCTGTCCCCTCAAGGCCAGGCAACTATGCTGCCTGCCGCTCACTGCTGCACTGCTCTGAGCTCCCAAGACTCCGCTTCCTGCCCCAAACAGACAGACCTGTCCAAACAAACCCACCAATAACGGGAATGGGTTTGAGGCAAGAAGCAAGTAACCCTCAGTGTCTCCCCTAAATTGTGAGGTTTAGACAGAAGACTTGTGTAGACAGCTTACGTCTCCCACTTTTTGTTCCTGATAAGAGGCTGTTCAGTGTGTGACCCATTTAGTTCCCAACACACTAGTCTATGTTTTATCATTACTCTGTGAAATAAACTATGTAGCCTGCTTTCAAACATGCATACTTGTAGATTAACTTGTGCAAGTTTGCATATCCTTTTCTTAGACACCACATATACTCCATTGAATAAACATTCTGATATGAGTTAAAGCTTATATTTAACAGCATTTTAGCTAGTTGAAGGAAAGCAAATAGATTGTAGAGGTCTTGTGTGTTCCTTTGCTTTAGGTTAATTATTTAGACTTGAGTAAGATGCTGAGTTTTAGATCACTTTTACAGATAACCAACCGGCTCCTCCAGTATTATTCAGAAACACAGACTTAAAGTTCCACAGGCTTAGAGTCCCTGTCGCATACAAAACAGAGCATTTCAGTTGAATGTTAAATGTTTGTGTTTATGCTAGAGTTTGCCATAAACAGTAACTACAGCTGCTGGTTTGGTGCAGGTGGAGGTCTGTCTGGCTGCATTCAACAAATGGTCTACACTTAACTATCTCAGAATTAAACTATTTTATCACCCCCTGGGCCAATATGGGGAAAAAATGAAAATTAGTGAGAAGATTAAATTAAAAAGTTACAATCCGAATACAAAGAAACATGGAATGGAAACAAATCAGCCAAAAAAAAAAGTAACAGGAATTTGATTTTATTTAATAATAATAATAATAATAATAATAATAATAATAATACATTTTATTTGTGGGCGCCTTTCTAATACATCTTACAGAGCATAGGCAAGACAATAAACATAGACAATAGACAATATTTGATCTAATCTGAGTGCATGCTACAGGATGAATACATGCTGGGTTCGTGCTGGGTTCTATGCCTCGGTGTGGTTACGGAGGGGACGTCTGTGCTGGGGTCAACGTCTTGGTGTGGTTCCAGGGGGATTGTGTGCACAGTATTAAGTCACAAATTAGGTACGCATTTACCTGTGAAAATTGGTGCGCATTTTGCGAACCGCTTATGTCAATCTCTGCCTATAAAGGGTCCTCAAGGCCTTTACTTATATCGGCGATGGTAGTTATTTCAAACAGCTGGCATTCAGAGATTGTCTAATTATAGTGATTTGAAAAATGACTTATGCTATGTATGTTTTGTTTCTATATGATCAATCTTCGGCTGCTGCTCTTTGTCTGTGGTTGAGAGATTGTGTATCCTTCACAACATGCCACTTCAGTTCAGAAGAGGGTGGAGCGCATGCTTCCCAGAAGTCCACGTTTAGTTTAGTCCACGAAGTCCAGGGTATTAGTGGTGTTTGTGAGAATGTTTTGAAAGATGGAAAAGCAGTCAGATCCACAAGCTGAAGAGGGCTTTGTTTTTCACAGCTGAATAGAAAGTAGTTTGTTTGCCAAGCACATAGGGCTTCAGGGTGTAACCAACAGGCCAAACTGAGGAGCGAGATAGGCATCCAGTTCTCACCTCCTCCATTGCTCCTCCTGGCTTTCCTTTCATTTATCTGTGCGTCTGTTCAGTCAACCATCTTTCCAATCATCTTTTCTTTTGGTGAGTCTCAGATGAATTTAGCTAAAGATAAACAAAGTCAGTTACGTGGGTTGTTAACAGCTGACACAAGTCGTTTTCGATATTTCTCCCAGAGAGTTAGATAAGCAATGCTCCAGCAGTTCTTTTGGTTTGTTTGTAAAACAAACCAGTCTTGTCTAGGAATTGATTTTGATCCCCACTGTTTTTCTTTTCCCTTTGTAGATTAGGGAAGAATAATGTTATGACCTGGGCTTGTAGTGTTTTGTGACCTCTGTGTATACCAGCTTGAAAACACAAGAACTCTTTTGGGGACAGAGTTGGAAACAGTGCAGCTAAAGAGAAATACAGGCCAAACTCCTCAGGATACATGTGTATCTGTTATCAATGTGCGGTGCCCGTCTGAACAGTGGTGTGTGTGTGTATATTTGGGGGCGGTGTGTGTGTGTGTGTGTGTGTGTGTGTGTAGGTGGGGTGACTATCCCCTGGGTCCTGTTGTTTTTCAGTGTTGGGCTCAGGTTGTTACAAAGCCTTATGTGAATGAAGACACTGGGAATGCAGCTGGGGTGTTCACACTGACACCCCCCCTTGTCAATGTTCAATAAGACCGGGACGTGTGCATTTCTGACATATACTGTTCAACCATGAAGCCCATAGAGAAATCATTTGCTCAATGCCTAATGTATTTATCAATATTTAACCTCTTTTGGTTCAGTGGTTGCGATCTCAGTTATTGTTAATGGCTTTTTAAAAAATGAAACTGAGTAGGTTAATGCTTGTGACTCCAGTAAAGTGCATGTGTGAGCTCAGTAAAATTCCTATCAAGTTTTCCTCCAACTGACCAGAAATGCCTAATATGTTATGTTTCACTCACATTAACCGTTTAATACTTAGTGGCCTATGTCTGTATCAAGAAACATATTCTGTCTGTATCTCATTCTAAAATTTTATTGAAGTGGTGATTACGGAATCAGAAGACATTTTCTTATGTATAATGCGATTGAGATGCTGATCAATAGGTGAATGGGCCCTCCATCAGATTTGTGGAGGTTTCAAAATGTACATCCTCTCCCTAAGCCACTCAGTATATGTATGGAAACTAAGCTACAAAACAACCCATTTTCAAATAATAGTTTGTCAGACAACACATTTACAAAAATCACTTATTTAGCCTACCCAGTCATACTGAAGACCATTTCTGACTTTTTAATGCGCTGCCATCCAAGAATATTTTCCCATGTATCAGTCTTTAGGGTACAATAACAAAAACTGTTTAATTCTAAGAGATCAACAGTGGTTGGAAAATGATAAGAAAATGTAAGAAGGAAATAAGAATTATGTTTTTGTGGACAAATCCACACAGAATATGAATGAATCCTTTAGAAACATCTTTGTTATTACGTGTTTCTAAAGGATAAGAGAATGGTTTTAATTTTGTTGGATTCCATAAATACCTTGATTTGTCAAAACACCTATGAACACTTACCTTGAGCTGTGATTGGTCACCCTGTCAAAAACAATGCTGAAATAGCTTTCAAATAAATGCAATACATCTTCAACAAGAACCAAGGCCAAGACTGTTTCAAGTAGAATGAAAACAACCAAAAAAACAGTGTTGCTGCTGCTGAGTGTGGCTTTCTTTCCCAACAGTGTGCACTCAGGATCCTCAGAGCTTTTCACATGGTCTGTTTTATATGCATCTTTACATCTTTATTCATTGTGAGTTGGTTGGAACTATGGCCCACCTGGGTGTACTGAAGGACTAGTTTGAGGACCACTAGTCTAGAGTGTTATCCTTTAGGCCTTGTATCTGAATGAAACTGCACCATTATGTAATTACATTTGCTGTGTTCATTTATTCTGTGAATGAAAGGTTTATTCTTGCTCTAATTTCAGTGTGAAACCAAAACATTATTTTCTGTCCACCAGACAAGACTGTTTGCCCAGCATTAACTTTTCAGTTGGATCCAGCATTGACATTTGAAATGTTTTTAGCATAGTTGAAAAATTGGATATGATAATTAAGAGAGTTCAATTTCTTGGATCACGTGTAAGCCAAATGCTGGTGTTTTTTCCCACTCTGCCTCCTTGGGTGCGGAGTCACAGATTTTGGAATCATGTGTGAACGGAAACCGTTAATTGGGCAGACTTCATATAAAAGTATTTTTGCGTTTTTGTTTCCCATTCTCTTTAGTAGTAATTCACGGATGTGAGTTGGCTTTACGAGAAGTGCCTGCTTGTTTTGCATCAGGTCGTGTTTACGAGGCTCCTGTGGGTCTACTAATGATGAGTTAATCAGCAGCTGATTGTCCCTCAGCTGCCTGATCCTCACATGCCGCCCCCACACCCCAGCTTTATAAGCTGGACTTGAGGCTAAAAGCAGTTCTGCCCTGCTGGTAACAGCTTACTAGTAGAACGGAAAATGGTGCTGAGTCATCTAAGGTGAATTGGCCTCCTGAGTTTCAGTGCCGTTTGTTTTGTCTTTGGTTTGTGGGAAAAAAAAAAAGAACAAAAAAATCCTTTTCAGCTGGCTGGTGAGCTAATGAAAGGTTATGTTCCCTTTTCCAAAGCACATCTAGTGCTCCATGCTCTCTGGTGGGCCACACAGGATTTGCCACAGGGCACTGATTGGAATATATTAGCTTCTGTTTTGTTTTGATTTTGTTGGGGTAGCAGGCCATCCTGCATGTATACAGAGATTAGAAAGTGTCTTGTATTTGTTTAGTTGTACAACACATTTTTTACACCCCAATTTTGCTTCAGCCAAGTTTTCAAATGTTATGACAATACTGATTGTTAATATGAATGCTTCACCTGATGATTGCCACCATAAAGACTGGATTATTTAAACAGCTGATTTGCATGCTGCTTATTGTGACACAACATGAATGCAAATTCTAGCAACTGAAAATCATCTTTGTAAATATTTGTGATTGTCTCAGTAAACGGTAATGTAGAAATTGTATAGAAATAGTCACTTCATGTTTTTCTGAGCATATTGTGGTTACAAGTAGAGGATAATTGTATCTGGTTAATTGGATTTAGTGTAGTAGGTGAAATACTGAAAATATCTTTGAATGCCCTGTGGCCTGCATTAGTGTGTGCGCGCATATGCACATGTTTGAGAGAGAGAAAGAGATGGGGGGGAGGTGAGAGTGTCCGAGTGCATTTGTTTGAGAGAGACAGAGACAAGTGTGAATCTCTGTGTGGAGTGCATAGGCTCATGAATGCTCGAGTGATGCTGGGTAATGGATAGTAAGTGAAATATCTGGTTCATTGCTGTGGAGAAAAGAGCAGGAGGCTGTGCTGTCTCAGATGTGTGTGTGTGTGTGATGACCGTCTGGATCAGGTAAAAACCACATGTGATTAATTGCTGAAACAGTCAGAATGCTGTTTTGAAGTGCAACTGTGAAGAATTATTTGACTCCTAAACTTAAACCTCCATCTCTCCCTCTCTCCCTCTCTCTCTCTCTCTCTCTCTTTCTCTCTCTCTCTCTCTCTCTCTCTCTCTCTCTC
>JBBPDC010090616.1:0-10013 GCA_037974485.1 Hemigrammopetersius urotaenia
CTTGGAAACCTGAACCATGTCGTTCTGCTCCGGCGCCCTCAGTTTCCCCTTAACCCCACAGGAGAGAGACGTGACAGGCAACAATTTTGTCCTTGTCTGATTTCTTGTTTCTTTACATCGGGTAAGACTGGAGACAAAATGTGCTATGACAATATATATATCGTCGCTGTCGGGCGGAAACCTCATATGTCCAAAACAGCAATTTTTCAGGAAACTGAAAAAACTATTTATATTCTTAATAAATGAATACTGTGTCAAATTGGTATAACATCTTAAGATATGATTATATAACTGTGTGTAAGGTTGTATTGCCAATATTGCAAAACCTTTCTTAAATGGATTTACGTGGATTTTGACCGGCAAATATGGACATAGTGAACTGACAAACATAACAGAAGCCTGATGGTGAGCAGAGTTAACCTGCAAACTTACCGTTTACTCGCACTCCTCATCCGCATCAACATCTCAGGAACAATTCAGTCAAAATACTTTTCTTTAAAAACGTATTCAGTTGTGTTGTCCCTATACTTTACTTCCAAGGAGATCATTTTGAAATACATAGCATCACTAAATGTCCTCTAGCTACTAACTGGCTCAATAGTGCCATCTTCATGAAAGGAGTAAAAACAGCAGATAAAAACAGCAGCACCAATACTATCGATTTATGAAAAAAAACACAAAGTGAAGCTACGAGGTTTCCGCCCTACAGCGACGATATAAATATATTAGAGGTGGGCATAGATTAATTTTTTTAATCTAGATTAATCTCATTGTAATCTTGGAATTAATCTAGATTAAAATGTCTCATTTGAATTCTGCCGAATGTCTGAAGCCCCCCCCCCTCGAATCCAGCACACCACCACTTTCCTGATCAAGACCCTTAACCCCAGACACAATTGACAAATCATATTTAGAGAACTTTCAGAACACCCAGTTTCTGATGTGTTTAAGGATGTGTGGATGACAAAAGAACAATAATTTGACCAAGCCAAGGGAGAAGAGCTAAGGAGTTGCAGAGAATAGTGTATTTGAAGTACTTGATGAGGAGTAAATGTATGCACCCTCAACGAAAGCACAGATAGTGGATAGAGGTTTTGAGGAGTGAGAATTGTCAGTACTGCAGAAGGATTAACCCGTATGTGCTTCAGGGTTAATTCAGATATTTGTTAGGACAACACCATAACAAGATCATTTGCCTGATATGTGGATGACTTCATATGCGATGACACACAAAGTTTCTCCACAACTGCCTGAAGAATCAGAAGAAAAATGGAAACAAAAATTAAAGGAGGTCATGAGGAAGCTGAATGCCTAATCAAGCTATAGACTGCCAACATCCCACCCTGCAGATGAACTGATGACCAAAAATCCAGACCTACATGATCATGGTTTACAGGCTGTAATGTCCATTCACCAGCAAGTATACAAAGCCCAATACTCTCCCTCTACCTCAATGTAAAAAGGTGTTTGCCATTTGACTTTATTACCTCGTCAGTCAATAATAGTGTCATAGTCTCGCAAACCCACAGACACTCCTACAACTGCTTATTTCTATTGGGACGTCTGGTTAACTCCAGCAATCAGATTTCACTCTGGACAATCAAAAAAAAGGTGACCACTCACAGTGCGGATGATGGAGGACCCGCAGGCCTTACCCCTCCTGACCATTATCACGGTGCTTTTTGATTGTCTTGGTATGGACTTGATGTGGTTGGTGTCCACATCCATGTTTAAAAAATTTAAATATGAAGACAAGACACGGAGCAGTAATGCGGAGCAGTCATGCTGCACCAGGCTCGTGCCTTCACTACATTATGTTCTCGTTTTGGCTACTGTCAAACCTCCCACCTCTAAGTACAGCGAGCGTGAGCAGCTCCCAATCAGCAGCAAGGAGAAATGAATAATGTTCTCAGATTTGCTACTTTCAAACCTCCAAGTACAGTGGTATCTCAAGATTCCCTTTCTATATTTGTACAATTAATTTTTATATGGAAATGTACCTGAAGTTTCATTCATATTCAGGAGTTGGCATTCTATTTATTGAGATACGGGCTGATTATGTTGAAAAACATCTAAAATATTGTTTTTTCTTTCTTGGTCTTATATGAAAGAAAGGTCTTCAAAATTAACCTCTCAAAGTTTCAACATAGAAATAATTGGGAAAATGTACTTAAATGAGTTGCAGCTCTCAAATCGTACAAAAGAATGTCCAAAATAAGTGCTGTTTTCGACTGTCCTCTGAAACGTCACAATCTCAGCTGTCTAAGTATGGTGTTAAAACGTAAGTCCCTGATCTTTTTATACCTGTCAAAATGCTTAAATCATGTACACAAAACCAATAGGAAGCCCTGTTCACAGCATTGTGTCCTGCCTACCCCTCGACAGATTAGCAGTGTTCTGTGTAGCCTAATGCTAGCATTTTTTCCCCCCAGAATATATCTCCTCACAAGAGTCAACATCATCGAAATTGTTCAGAGTGAAGTGTGTTGAGTTGTGTGATTGCTGTTTGGTATAATGACATTGTCAAAATAATGTAAAATAGCTAAAACTTAAACTCAGTGGACATCTCTAATTTGCACTCTGCTGCTGGCCAGCAAGACTGACTGAAGTTGGTCAATTCTTTGGCTCTTTGGCTCTAGTTATGTGTCATCTGATAAAAGTGACAGTGATGTGGACAGTGATGTGGACAGTGAAGTGGACATGTTCTCATGTGCTCTCACGGTTGTTCACTCTCTCACTCACTCAATTTCTTATTCGCTCGTTCACTCATTCACTCTCTCGCACTCACTCTCTCTGTCTCTCACATACACACACTCTCCCTCATTCAATGCACAGACATTTTGCCACCCTCTCTCCCGCTCAAAGGCTCTAAAGCAAAAATGTAGCATGTCTGCACAATCTTTGTAAATATTCACCAATCTATGTAAAAAGAGATTTTTCTGGAATATGAATTATTTGATAAGTATTTAATAAATAATTAAGGCTTCAGTCTGATTTAATATTTTTTTCTATGTATCTATATGCCTGTAGTAAAATGTTGTTGTTGAATACTGGGTGCATCTCTTTGAATGCTATGGATTGTTAAAGATATCAACAAAAAACTGACAAAAACTTTAAATGCGATTTTCTTGTTTTTTCACTTGGAAAATGGTGCTGTGTTACCATAATTCAAACGACTGTAACTTGACAACCATTTAAGATACAGCTTTGACCAAGATATCATTTTAAAGCTTATTTTCTCATCTGTTCAATGATACCAGGTTGATCAGCAATAGAACTGATATTGTATGCATGGCATTAATGTATAACTGACTGTTTTTGTGAATTAAAGTCACTGCATGATGACAAATACCCCAAACACCTGTGTGTAGACAACAGTCAAAGTTCTTGCACTCACACATGAATTACTGGGCATTACTGGGTAGTTAACTCTCTGAAAAGGAAGGAAAAGTGTGTGAGGCCGGCAGTTTGAAGATCTTTAATGTGGTAAGAAGCTTCAGCAGCTACATTAGTGTTTTTTTTTAACTTGAGACACATGTCCGAGGCTGTTCAGCACCAGAGAATTGAGTTTTCAGTTAATGGAAACGGTGTTGTTGCTGAAAACATGCTGTGCACATTAAAGAGCTTAAGGTACAAAGGCCACTACATTTTATTTGAGGAAAATTCACACTCATTATCATTTGCTCATTAACAGTAAAAATGCTAAGTGATAACAAACAAGATTAAAAGTGTTAGTCATTTATTGGTTCAGAATAATATGTTAAAATTAATAGTATGATTTTTCTGTCATAAGGACCAGAACAAGCATGCAATGTATTTTGTTGTCTTGTTGTCACTGTCAGAACAAAACATTTTTATTACAAAGTTGGAATATATTGGTTGTTAAAATTAATTTGTTTTTCTTTTCTGTTAAGTTACATTGTTGGACATACAAGACCTGTTTTGTTGTATTCACTAAATACTGTGGTTTACACTTAAGCACAAGGCTTTTTAAATGAAATCAGCAACACATAACATAAATGCATTATTCCTCAGTACTGATCTGTCTTCAGCATTTCTGTTTCCTGAAGTTTTTAACACTGTGCAGCACTGCAAGAATAATAGTCAGGCCAGCAAGAACTGCAGTTCTTGAAATGGAGAGCCAGAACAGAAGGAGCACCTGCTTGCTGCACTTGTCACCTGCAATAACAAATAAAATTATTTCAGAATTTAAGAAATATGAACCATATGGAAAGATCAAACTATAGTAAAGTTAAATCAAATAACAAATAACACTAAGGAAAGTCCATCTCAATCACTGAATGTTAGCTGATGTTTAATAGCCCTGTTCAAACTTGCAAGTTACAATTAAAGTGTATTTTTTTCAATACAAGTCTGAAGTAGCCAAATTGCCTAATTAACAACTTTTCTTCTTAGAAGCTCCAAACTGAAGAAACAAATATTATAGGTAGTAGATCATCAGTTAGATGTTGGAAAGTAATAATTACTTTAATGTAAGTACGAAGTGAATTTAACTAAAATACAATTTATTTACCTTTTGTAGGTTCACATGTAGCCACAGCACAGTAGTAATTTCCAGCATCAGAGAGGCTGAAGTTCTGCTTGGAGAGTTTGTAGACACAGCTGTCTGTAGGAGAACTAGTCTCAGAACTTCTCTCACACTGATCACTGGAGGTTCGATGAGTGTAAATGATTCCAGGATGGGATCCTCCTGAAACATTTCTAAACCAGTACACACTGTGTTCCCCTGAACAGCTCAGTGTCAGTGCTTGTACTGAACAATGAAGTTTAACTGAGTTCCAGATGTAAACTCTATAGTGGTTGTCCTTCCTTTTCCACAGAAATATATTCCTAAATCTTCTTCGTTCAATCCAGTAATTTTGAGACCAAAGTTCTTTGTTGTCAAATTGAAGCGGCCGTTTTGAAATGCTGGAGTCCATCTGTAACGGTCCTGAGATACCCGAGGAGATCCACGAATTTTATCGTCCTCAAGTATTCTCACAACAGACTGAGGCAGCTTTCCTAAACTCTGCTTGTACCAAATTAAAAGATCTTCTGCTTTATTTCCCCCACATTTTACTGTCACATTATCTCCCCGCCTCACTGTTTGTACTTGTAGCTCTGTAACCACTAAAAAAAGCAAACATTTAATGGTTAAAATAAAGCAATTATTTAAATGCAGTACGTCTGTAACACAGTTATGTTATATAAACATATTAAATATCACTCACCAGTTCTAAAGGGATAAAGAGTGAGGATGAATCTGATCATTGCTCCTGTTCACACAGAGAGACGGTGAGATCTGATCTACTGTCTCTTTTCTGCACAGCAGACAAGAGGCCTCATGTGACATGTAGAAGTCATGAGCTGTTGTGATTGGTCTGATTTTTTTTACATTTAATAATAGCCTGTGGCAAACTCTATTCCATACCAGAAAGAGTTTTACAGTTGATAAGTGTTGTTGTTTAATGAAGGAAAATAATGTTGAGCATAATGAAAATAACTCGTGATGGTTTTGTATCAAGAACCCTATCTTGCCATATACGTTTTAAGTTACAGCTACAAGTAGGTTTCAGTCAAGGCAGATATGAGCCACTTTCAGGTATGCACCACATCCTAAACTTTTCTAGACACTGCCTGGAGTAGCAGTATTTTAAAATGTAAATTTAAGGCCAAGTGTGCGTTTTGATGATGTAATGTCTGAAAATTGTCATTTGTATAAAATATTTTTTGTGCAACATCTCTCTGTGGACCTTGGATTACTTTGGATGAGTAAAGCCAGACAGTCTTGCTCAGTTGATAGTGGTTATTCATACAAAATAACCAGTGCATGAAGACATTGATGTCTTCTATCAAGTTAAGAACTCCATTTATGAAGAACTCCAACAACAGAGAGAATTTGAATGGAGCGCTGGATGGGTGCTAATGATAACATGGGCTAAATGTATGTAAGGATGGTATGTACTCCCTTCTCTCTAATCTCTACTCTATTCAAAGCTGTTCTGAGGATTTTTTTCAAATTTTGTGATTGCTTCATCTGTTGTTCTGTTTTGTACCCCTGTCAGGAGGTCAGAGTTCCTGAGCTGACATCTTCAGTCTGTTCAACAGTGCAGAGGAAGCGAGTTGTGTGGAGTTTGTAAGTGTAATGTTTGTGCATTATGATTGAATTTTGTAAATGTTACTCCAGCACAGAGTTGCAGGAAGATAGGCAATGTATCTCCATGAAAGCAACACTGAAGAGGATTTGGAGGAAAGTCATTGGTGGGATTTAACCAGGAAACTATATATGTAATAAATCAAAGGGCATGGAGGTCTCATGGTCCCAAGATGGTCGGAAGATACCTCTGCCTGGCGCTAACCGCCTGGATATGTATGGTCTCAAATCAAAATGTGCTATAAGTCAGAACACATTTAACTGGGCCAAGGACTGTCCACAGAGAGGTGAGCAAGTTACAGTTACTGAAGACTGTAAAACAGATGAATAGAACAACATAGAATAGAATAGAGTAGAAAAGAATTTAATAGATTTATTGTCATTGCAATACACAGGAATATACAGTGCAACAAGATCATGTTTGCAGCTCTGTAGACCAGCATTTGAGAAGACAAAGTGTCAAATGTAAAATGAATCTGCTGTACCCGAACAGACCAGTGTATGAGGGCATAAATAAATGACCAAGCAGCGTGGATGTGATAAATAAAAATAGATATGTAGCTTAAACTATCAGAACGGGTATCAAACATAGCAGCAGTCAATAAACAGTAAAGAGGACTGAACACCGAACATGTCAGTACTGCATTGAGTGACATTCACATTGCAATATAGTTGCTAAGGTTTTCTTTGTTTTTGTATGTTTACGGCATTTAGCTGACACTCTTATCCACAGCGATGATGAATCATTCATTGCCTTTAAAGCAAATAAGACACAGGCCTCATCAATTTAAAAAACAAACAATAAAAACAGTTTGAGGGTTTGAGGGTGCAGAAGCAAATAAGAAAAATCCGTTTTGGAGCTTGAAGAAGGACTGAGGGCAAGAAGACAGGAGGAGAACAAAAAGAGGGAGGAGGAGGAGAGGGAAGAAGTATGCAGGAACACAGAGGGATTGGTCAGGTTTTGCTGAGCTGGACCAAGCTGAACTGTCTGGCATGCCTTTGTGTGAGGCAGACGTCGCCTGCGAGTGAGTGTGAGGAGGAATGAGAATGGATTTCAGCTGTGACTGGACAGACAGCTCCACAGGGCTGAAACTAAAGTGCACAGGCAGCCCGTCTGCCCAGTGGCTGAGAGGGTTTTCTGCCCAGATTTAGAGCAGCCACTGCTCTGGGGAAAAACTGTATTTCAGTTTAGTCTGTCTAATGACAATTCAATTCAAAGAGGGGGTGGCATGGGTGTGTGGTGTCCTCACAGATGTTAGCTGTGTTTCTGAGAGTCCCGGATGATCCTTTGTGCGCTGGATATTATTACATTATTAGAGAGGAGTAGAATATTATGATTGTAACATTACTGTTCAGTTCACATGGTTTAGTGCAGGCAACATTCTAACCACAAAGAAGTCCTCTGAGCACAGGGTTGAGTCCCCTTTGTAATGTATAGGGAGAGAGAGAGCATCTGAGTGGGCACTGTGATGTCATCTAATTCTGCTTGACCCACATGGAGCTGAAGAGAAATCAGCTGCTAAACACACAGCATTAAGAAAGACAAGTGCCTTTACCAAAGTGTGCAAGTTTAAGTGTATGTCAGGTAAGTGATATACAAAAGACATGTCTCTGTTTGTTATGTTGGTTTTTTTATTTTAATTGGCCTGTGAACACAAACACTTGTTTTAGTGCTGCTGGTTAGCTTGAAACCTATTAGCCAGTTCTGTTAGCCAATTTGATGCTTTGTATCTTCAGTTTTCCGGGTGGAAATGTGCCTGAAGGACAGTAAAGTGTGACAGTGTTACAGGTTAATATAGCTAGCAGGTGACAAAGGGCCAGTTTGAAATGAAACACATGCCTCTGTTTGTTGTGCTTATTAAAAATAAGTGAATGAACGCTTGTTTTGGTGCTCTTAGTTAGCTACAATGCTAGCCAACTCCTTTAGGAAACATCAACCACAAGTGGTCACAATGGAGCGAAATTCCAAATGAAGCCCCATTATCATGGTGCCACTTGAAGGTCTTTGGTATGGACATGGTAGGACTGCTGTGCACATCCACCTTGGGTGATGAGTATATCCTAAACAGGCACGCTTTGTTTTCCTGTGCATCATCAGAGTGCCCATTTAGTGCCTGTGCTTCAATCAGGTGTGGCTACAGCTGAAATCCACCCATGAGTGCATCCCGGAAAGTGTGTATTATACTACTTGTGACCTGGAAGCAATATACCTGCAAAAAGCTCTCATGAAAGCCATTACCAAGGAGTTGTGTTGCAGTTCAGTATGCCAAAATGACTCCTCTCGGATCATGACACCATCCTATATTTAATAGCCCATGTTGGAGTAATGGTGCTTGAAACATTCAAGCCTCAAAAGGGTTTACACCTTCTAAAGTGCTCTGTGGCTGCCACCCTCAAGGGCTTCTAGACCAGTACTTGCACTGATATTTTATTTTTTTTCTCTCCAGATATGTCAGTGTATGTACTTTGTGAATTAAATCCATTGCATGATAACAAATACCCTAACTGCTGTGTACCTGTGCAGCTCTCGTTTGAATCAACATTTCTATGGTTTTGGTAGACATCATTATTAAATAGTTAACTGTCAGAAAAGGGATAGCGAGTGTAAGAGGCTGGCAGTTTGAAGATCTTAGATGTGGTACGAAGCTTTCATTTATACATAAGTGCTTTGTTTGACTTGAGTGGGTGTCCAAGGCTGCACTGCACCAGACAATAGAGTTTTCAGTTAATGGAAACAGTGCTGTTGCCGAAAACATGCTGTGCACATTAAAGAGCCTAAGGTACAAAGACAGACTCTCTGAGATAGAATGGCCCTAGGAAAATGTTAGAAATGGTGCTCATTAACAGCCATGCAAACATTCATCATATTAATATGATTTATTGGTTCAGCATATTTAAAGCTATCCAAAAAGGCTTCAGCTGTATGTTCTATTCAGTGCACTCAAACAAGGCTAGGATGATCAGAATGGCATGCGAAAATTACTTTCATGATTATTCAGAAAAATCACACAAACAACAATGTATATATATATATATTTTTTAATAAGTACAGAATAAGCATTTCATGTAAAAGCAAACAATCAAGTCACTTTAAGAACAAAACCTTTTTATCTACCAGATGTTGTTAATACACAAATACTGTGGTATTTTCAAACTGAAAAAATGATCTTCCATTATAAAAATCAGCAACACAAAATAAATGCATTATTCCTTATTAATACGGATCTCTGTCTTCAGCATTTCTGTTTCCTAATTTTTTAATCACTGTGCAGCACTGCAAGAATAATAATCAGGCTGGCAAGAACTGCAGTTCTTGAAATGGAGAACCAGAACAAAAGGAATACCTGCTTAGTGCACTCATCACCTGCATGGACAAATAAAATAATTTCAGCACTTAAGAAATGAACTATAATAACTTTGAACAAACTGTAAGAAAGTTCAATCCAATGACAAATAGCATCACCATCTCTGAATTTTAGCTGACATTTAATAACCCTCTTCAATTAATGATTAAAGTATTTTTTCTAGTTCACTGTGTCTTGTATTATAAGTATTAATAGTATTATATGTCTAAAGTAGTCAAATTACTTAATTAAGCAACTTGCTTCTTAGCAGCTCCAAACTGAAATAAACACCCAGAGTTCAAATGAACAAATATTATAGGTGATACTTTATCATGTTAAGACTGCTGGTGTTTTCATAAAACCATATTTACATTACAGCAAAATAACACCAGAGACGTGTGGAGGGGCATGAAGATGATTTAAGTCCACCTGCCAGATGACGGATGGAGATGTTGAGAGGGCTAATGAGCTCAACCAGTTCTTCAACAGGTTCAACAATGTCTCGTCCAGCTCCC
>JBBPDC010090627.1:0-10013 GCA_037974485.1 Hemigrammopetersius urotaenia
GTCATTTTCGTCTTTTGAGCGCACGTACACTTTTAGTATGAGTTCTACGCAAAGTTTTATAAATGAGACCCCAGGTCAGGAGTTTCTATGTTGATGTCTATGCGATGGAAGCCACTGCCAATACCACAGAGATTCAAGTGTTCTTGGACAATCCTGAAACCCCAGGATGTCTGGTATTTCTAACTTGGATTGGTTTAATCTATAAATCCCCACAGGAAGCAGTGCATACTAATTGTATACATTCAAATTTTTCTCTTTATGAAGGGGTCAAGCAGGACTGTCTGTCTCCTTGTCTGTTTAACCTGGCTATTGAGCCTCTGGACTCTAGCCCTCAGAGCTGATGATAGAGTGCCTGGAGTTACGTCAGGGGGCTTTACTCATGAATCCATTCAGATTAGATAAAGTGTCCTTCACCTAGCGATTACATGCTCCTACAGGAACCTGAAAAAGGTCAGCACTGTGAAAATGACAGTTCTCCCTCATTTTTTTATGTTTTCAAAAGGATGCCACTGTTTCATCCTGTCTCTTTTTTCAAGGATTTGAATTCATATATTTTATCACTTATTGGGAACAAATTGGTCCCAAGAGTAAGAAGGGCCATTTTTAGCAGGTGGTAATCTCTCCAAATTTCCTGACTGGATTGCATCTTTTGGATCAGAGCACGGTCATAATTGGGCTGATATGGAAACTAAGGACCATCCCTCTCTCACCAGTATCTCAAGAAGAAGAAGATTATTTATTTGTCACATGCCTAGCAGTACAATGAAATTCTTTCTCTGAATTTAACCCATTCACTAAGTAAAGCAGTGGGCTGCCGCCAAACGAGCAGTGCCTCGCTCAAGGATACCTCAGCAGTGACAATAGCAGTTGGGATTCAAACTCCCTGACCACTTGGCCATCCAGCTATCTATTCTCTGTTCCTCCTTGAAAAGGGAAACGTGAGTCTACATATTTATAGTCTTGTGTTGTTGCTTTGTGTGTAATGTTGATTTAGTTTATCTTAACCTGTCAGGGGTATTTTTATGCCAAAGTAAATTACATTCTTTTTCTTTCATGTTTTCATATTTTTAAGAATACCCTGGGGTACAATAGTGTTTTGTGTTCCCAGATAGCCCTAGTGGCCAAATATTATAAATCCCATCTTTTCCCAAGAGCTAGAGCGGTGAGAATTTGTCTGAAAACAGTGCAACCTTTATAGGTTACGCTGAGTAGAGTCTGCCCAACAGTGTGACTCCTCATGCAGCATTCCTGGCTAGACTGAAAGGTCAGCACTTTTGCAGCTCTGTAAATCCATCATAGAGTCTTTCGCCTTCCCTCAGGGCTTGAGGTGATAGGTGGTGGTGGGGGGGGCTGTACTTCGAAAGGAATGGGTCCTTGGGGAAGACAATGACTGCTTCTGTTACAACGCCAATGGCATATCACCATCCGTCATTACAGTTTCATTCCCATCCCCCCCAGCTGGAGAGAAGGGGAAAGGGCTGTGATTACATTACTACAGGCAAGGAGACACAAAATAAAGTGCTTTCCTGTTAATGCTTCATTAACATAGGCACTATGTGTGTGTATGTGTGTGTGTGTGTGTGTGTAGAAGAGAGAGAGAGAGAATAAGAGAGAGAGGTGTCAGGCTCATGGCTCATTTGACTGCTTACACACTGAGATGCATCCTAGAGCTGTATCAGCAGGAAGAGGTATCTGGCCTTGAGACCTTAGCTGACCTTAGCAACACAGCCACTAATGCAAGAAGTACTCCATATGCTGAAATTATCACACAATACAGCAGACCACTGTACTTATGTATATAATGGATGTCATTTTTAATCTGGCTTCATGTCAAGCCCCATTTATACTAAACCATTAAAATCTACATTACTCGTATACAAGTACCACCATCCATTTACTGGTAATACTGTTTCTGCTGACTATTAGATCTGGGATAGCAGCTTTGGTTGTCATTCTAGAGGGCTGCTCCTGGGCTCAAAACTGCTGGGTTCATGAAGCACTCTTTCACTGGTGAAGTAAAGGTCATCAAGCCATACTGCAGGGAATAGTGTTGCCAGTAATACAGCTCTTGAATCAATATCTGAATTTGCTTTCAGCACAATGCAGTCAGCAAATATGAGGAACACAAATGGGCCTTGTACAAAGACACTGTCATGCAATAACTCTTGCTGCCTCTTCAAAAGCTTTGGATCTGTTACTGTGTATTAGCACTGAATTGCTGTACAACACTATGAAAGCCTTCACCACTGGCTCAGGGAATTCGTAAAACAAAAGAAATGGGCCTTTCTTCATAATTGCATCAAAAGCCATGTTGCAACCATCAACCAAAATCAGAATTATTTTGAGGAATACATTTGGGTTGCAATTTTATGATACAACTAATATGAGCCAGGTTACTGCGCTAATGCCAAAATAGCACAGGCGTTGGCAACCCGGGGCTCTTTCATCCTTTCATCCTCAAAACGTGTTGGGGAGCAAAAAGCCATAAGGTACACAGCCATGCAAGTTGGCTTTTAAAAGTCTCAGCAACTTTGAACTGTAGGTCCGATTTTCAAAATTGTTGTTGCATATTAGTCTTTGGCATCAGCCGAGTCAAATGAGACCACGCCCACTGATTGTACCACTAATACAATTTTTTGTTAATTTGCATAATATGCAAAACCAACTTTTGCGAACTAGTCCCTGGTTTTTCAACAAATCCCCACAATTGTTTTCTTGTTGGATTCACATTAATTCATTCAAATTAAGCAGCTTTGCATACAATGAGTTAAATTGCAATTACACATAAGCCCTTTGGTCAATGCTTACCAAACTTTGTTAACCCATGCAAAGCATCACTCAACAGCAGAACCCCAATTTGTTGAGGATTGAGGATGTTGAGGAGAGATTCTGAGTGTGTTGGGAGGAGGATGCTGAGGAGAGACTATGAGTGTGTTGGGAGGAGGATCTTGAGGAGACTGAGTGTGTTGGGAGGAGGATGCTGAGGAGAGACTCTGAGTGTGTTGGGAGGAGGATGTTGAGGAGAGACTCTGAGTGTGTTGGGAGGAGGATGCTGAAGATAGATTCTGAGTGTGTTGGGAGGAGGATGTTGAGGATGGAGCTACCAGGGAAGAGGAAAAGAGGGAGGCCTTGTTGGAAGTTGATAGATTTGGTGAGGGAGGACATGCAGGTTGTTGGTGTAAGGGAGGAAGATGCAGTGGACAGAAGGAAATGGAGACTGTTTATCCGCTGTGGCGAACCCTAATCTGGAGCAGCTGAAAGTAGATGAAGAAAAAAGTTTAATCACCATCTGAAATTAAACGCAGTTTGGGGACATTCATATTGTGGCGAGCTGGCGGGCAGGACTGACTCTGTTGAGCCTGTTGGGGGTGTTTTGGGGTTCAGTTGGGGGTCATTGCCAGTTGGCGACCAAAACTGTGGAGGGATTAATTGGGTAATGACATGCACCTGTAATTCTGGCAGGAAAAGGGGTGTCAGAGGGAGGTGCTTAGGGGGTTTTATGTTAGTTGGGGTTCAGACAGCACAGAGACAGGTTGTGTGGCTGTGTGTGCTGGATTGAAAGAGAGAAATAAAGTCTGAACAAATGCAAGATCCAAAGCGTCTGGCGTCTCCCTCTGCTGCTCGTCACATTGGTGTCAGAAGTGGGATGCACGCACTTCAGAGGACGGTCGATGCCATGATGGATCAAGCTTGCGACGAAGAACTCAACGCCATGCTGGAGAAGGCACTGCGGGGACCGGCAGCACGCCGGCAAGAAGCAGAGCCTTGCGTGATGGCGGTGACGCAGCAACGGCAAGAAACAGCACCGGGGAGGACAGCAAAGAAGCGGTGCCGGCGGGCTCCCCGAAAGCCGTCAAGCTGCCGAAGTTCAACGGCAAGGCGCTGCTGGAGCCCTACCTGGCGCAGGTCGAGTTGGCGACCGAGCACAGCGGCTGGCGGCCACATGAGGCGGCTGTTCATCTTGCCATGGCACTGGAAGGAGAAGCTCTGAAGGTGCTCGTCGATCGGGCGCTGGAAGAACGCCGGGACTTCAAGCAGCTGGTGGCGGCCCTGCAGCAGCGTTTTGGCCAGCCCACATGGGAAGAGACGGCGCGAGCCCAGCTCGGAGAGCGGCGGCGTCAAGCTGGAGAGACGTGGGGCGCGCTCGCCGGAGACCTCCAGAACTACACCCGCCGGGCCTATCCGCGTTTCCCAGCAGCGGCCCAGGAAGAGTTAGCGCTGCACGCGTTCCTGCACGCACTCTCTCCCGACAGTCTGCAGCAGCATGTGCGCCTCCATGCGCCGATCTCAGCATTAGAAGAGACAGAGCGCGCAGAAGCCATTTTGAGCAGCCAGCCCAAAGTGTCCCCCCACCGGAGAGCCGCGGCCGGCAAGGCAGAGCCAAGAGAAGCCCCGAAACAAGTTGCCGAGGGTAGCGTGAAAGGCGAGAAAACCCCAGGAGTGAGAGTGTGTTTCCGTCGTGGCCGAGTGGGACACATCACCCGATACTGCAGTGAGCCACTACCAAGCTAGAAAACCCAAAAGCCGCCGGGAAACGGCAAGCGGATGGAGCAAGGAGGGCTGCGCCGTTCGCCTTCCCCCAAGCCCCTCTAAAGAGAAGCGAACCGCGAGTGGGACGACTGGGAGACCCTGAAGGCCTCCGAATAGAGTGCCCCGTCGACGGAGTCCGCTGCCGAGCCTTAGTGGACACCGGCTCCACCATCACCCTCGTCCGCCCCGGGGTCCTGCCGCAAACCCAACACCCGAATTCGCCTGGCTGGGAGGAAACCACAGTGCATCTCTCCACGGTGACAGGTGATAGAGCCGTGATGAAAGGGAGACGGCTGCTGACACTCACCGTCCACGGAGTAGAGATAGAGCACGAGGTGTGGCTGTCCGAAGTAGTCGAGGAATGTATCCTCGGACTGGATGCACTGGTCAAGCTTGGAGCCACGGTGGACGTTGGGGCAGGTCAGTTGTACATGGCCGCACCGGACGGGCCCACACCGCAGCAGAGAGGCAGCAATGCGGACGCCGAGGTGAGAGCGGGCCAGCGAGCTTTGCGCCCATCCTGCGAGACGTGACAGGCTGTGAAGGAGTTGCTGGTGAGAGACAGCGAGGGGCTGGACGCGGAGCAGCGGGCAGAGCTGGAATTCCTCCTTGCACAGAACGAGGACCTGTTCGTGGCGAAGGACGAAGAGCGTATGCGGACGGGGCTCGTGCAGCATCGCATCGAGACGGGCAATGCCGTTCTGATCCGCCTGCGACCACACTGGCTTTCCTTAAACAAGCAGCAGGCCGCGGAGCAAAAGATTGAGGAGATGGCAGCCGCTGACGTGATTGAGCCGTCGGACAGCCCTTGGGCTGCTCCAGCCGTCTTGGCGAGAAAGAAAGACAACAGCTGGAGGTTCTGTGTGGACTACCGGCGCCTCAACCAGGTAACGACCAAAGAGTCCAACCCTTTGCCGCGTATCGACGACGCATTAGATGCGACAGCGGGATCACGGTAGTTTACATCACTAGATCTGCGGAGCAGGTATTGGCAGGTCGAATTAGCAGCGGACGGCGAGCCAAAAACGGCGTTTTCCATTGGGCATGGTCTATGGCAATTCAAAGTTATGCCGTTCGGGCTTTGTAACAGTCCAGCCACGTTTGAGAGGCTGATGGAGCGCGTATTAGGGCATATACCACGGACAAAATGCGTGGTATACCTGGACGATTTATTGGTACACGCGAAAACGTTCGAGGGGGCAGTGAGAAACCTGAGAGAGGTGTTGGGGGCTATTTGCACGGCTGGGCTGAGACTAAACCCGAAGAAATGCGCACTGTTTTGCCAAAAGGTGGCATTACTGGGGCATATTGTCAGCGGAGAGAGGGTAGCCACAGATCCGGAGAAGGTCGCGGCGGTGCATGACTGGGCTATGCCACGGAATGTGAGGGAGGTGCGGGGCTCACTGAAAAAGGGGGAGTTTTTCGGTGGTCTGAGGAGTGTGAGGAGGCATTCGCGCAGCTGCGAGAGGCGTTAGGGAAAGCCCCAGTGCTGACGAGCCCGGACATGAACAAACAGTTTGTCATTGACACTGACGCGAGCGATGGGGGCATCGGTGCGGTTCTGTCACAGGTCACGGAAGAGGGGGAGCACGTTGTTGCCTATTATAGCTGAGCCCTGAGTCGGCCAGAACGGAACTACTGTGTGACACGGAGAGAACTGCTCGCAGTAGTAAAAAGTTTGTGCCACTTCCGACCGTATTTGTGCAGGCGGCGGTTTCCGCTCCGCACGGACCATGCGTTGCTTACATGGCTGTTGAGCTTCCGAAACCCAGAGGGCCAGCTCGCGCGGTGGATCGAAGCGCTCCAGGAATACGACTTTGACGCTCAGCACAGACCGGGTCGACAGCATTGCAATGCAGACGCGCTGTTGCGCTGGCCGTGTGAGGTGGGAGCTTATCGACATTGCGGGCGGGAGAACGGGAACAGGATAGTGAGCAGCGTTTAGTTGCGGCTGTCCACATTGATAGCGGGGTGGACGTGGATAGGCTGCGACGAGAGCAGGAGGTTGACCTCGTTATTAGGCAGGTCCAGGGCTGGCTCGAGTGGGGGCGGTGGCCGGAGTGGGAAGAAATCACAGCCGCTGAGACCGAGGGAAAGGCATATTGGTCTCAGTGGGAAAATCTGGTCATGAAACAGGGCCTGTGTTATCGGTTTTGGTGACATCCTGATGGTCAGCATGTGTGGTGGCAGCTGCTGGTGCCCCGTGGGCTGCGTCAGGAGGTCCTACGCTCAGTCCACGGCGCCACAAGAGTTGGCCATTTCGGCACCGCGAAAACCTTAGCACGGCTGTGCGGACGTTTTTACTGGCCGGGTTGTCGACGCGACGTCGAAACATTCGTGCACCGCTGCGATGCATGCATGGCGAAAAAGGGGCCGGGGGAAAAATCGCGCGCCCCGATGCAGGCTTATATCGTGGGGGCTCCCATGGAGAGGGTGGGGTCGATGTGTTAGGGCCGTTTCCCCAAACGGAGGCCGGCAATCGCTATGTCTTAGTGGCCATGTATTTTTTTTGTGGCCCGAGGCATACGCGATTGCTTACCAGAGCGCAGAAACGGTCATGGCAAAGCTGGTAGAGGAGTTCTTTTGCCTGGTTGGGGCGCCGGAGGAGCTCCACAGCAACCAGGGTCGCAACTTTGAGGCGTAGCTGGTTGCCGAGGTGTGTGCGAGGCTGAGAGATTTAACCACACCTTGGCCACCCAACTGGCGATCCTTGTTGCAGACCACCAGCGGGACTGGGACTGCCACCTGCCCCTCGTGCTGTGGGCATACAGAACGGCGGTGCAGGACAGCACGCAGTGCACCCCTGCAGCACTGATGTTCGGCCGGGAACTGCGGACGCCGGTGGACTTGGCGTTCGGGGCCCCCCCCAGAACCTGAACTCGTGGGGCCACCCGGGCCGGACTATTCTCAGCGGTTGCGGGAGCGACTCCGGGTGGTCCACGCCTTGGCGAGAGAGAGCCAAGGGGGGGCCACCGCCAGACAGAAGCGGGCCTACGACCTGTGCAGCCGGGGGCGTGATTTCCAAGAGGGAGCGCGTGTCTGGGTTTACTGCCCCCCCCGGAAAAAGGGCTGGAGTCCCAAGTTAGACTCCCACTGGCACGGACCGGGCGAGGTGCTGCAACGAGTGGGTGAGGTGGTGTACAGGGTGCGGGTGGACGGCCGCCGGTAGTCGTCCACAGGGACAGGCTGGCCCCGTACCGCCCGAGGGACTCTGTGGAGCCGGACAGTGGGGCGGTCGGGTCGCCCGAGCAGGTGGGTGTTCAGGACCAGGGGGCGGGTGCTAGGGGCAACCGTGGGTCCCCCGGGGGTTCTTTGAGAGCCCGGGGGAGACGTAACCTGCCAGCTCGCCTACAAGACTACTTTGTGGGCTCGGTGGGTGGCCGTGGACGGCTCACCCCCTCAGATTGAAAGAGAGAAATAAACAAATGCAAGATCCAAAGCGTCTGGCATCTTCCTCTGCTGCTCGTCACAATATTTTAATTATATTTTAGTTCCTGGTGTTATATGTCTCTCATAACCATTAAACACAAATACCCCAGACCTTATTATTCTTGATTCAAAATGTCCTTTAACCTGTGAAGCTGCAGATTATTAACTATGATTCCAAACATTCGAAAAGTACTTAAAAGTACATTTCGGCACAGCAATGGTTCGCAGTGCTTGTCCCTGGGCAGAGCTACCAGGACGGTAGTCTGAAAGCTAGTGTGTATGTGGACTTCCTCCGAATCATGTGAAGCCACTGCACTTTTCAGACTAATGCAATGTTGCAGATTAGCTCAACATGTTTGGAAGACAGCTTTAACTGGCATTTCTGTAATGCCAACTAACAGATGCCTTGGCTTCCAGCTCAACTGATGGGGAAAGTGAAGAGAGTGAGGACAATTAGCGTTCCAGTCACATGTGATGGCTCCAGAATTATAAGGAATCAAACTTGTGATCTCCTGATAATGCTTAGATTGCAAAATACAACTAAATTGTTAACTGTGAGCTGCCAAGCAAAATAATGATCAAATTTATTCCATGAACAAAATGATGTTTGTTAATAGCAGATCAATATTGTAGTATTTTACAGTGGCTTCAAATGTATCTAAGGCAGAAAATGCAAATTCTTAAACACTATTACAGAGAGTGCACTGTAAAAATAGCAATAGAAATACATAGAATAAATGAATACATTTTTCCTAATGTATTGTTCCTTGAGTTTTATCAAGCTTTCTAGCCAAAATTTGCTGTCTTTTTTGGGTGATAAACCACTGTCTATCCAGTTGTGACACGTGCATAAAACCTGGTAACACCAATCGGCCTGATATACTACTAGCAACACACACACACTTTCATATCACAGACACTGCGGTCCCTGCTGACCTAAATCATATCTGGCCAGCTGTGGTCCTGTGGTCAGAAACTGAATTATAAATGTAGTAGACAGGGTTGGGCCGAGGAAGCTGAGCTGCGAAGCTGTGCAGATTCAGAATAGCTGCAGGCAGTAATTCTGTAGTTGTTACTAAAAAGTTTACATAACCTTATGGTGGAGATATGTGTCATTACAACAGGGGGGTTCTGAAACTGTTTGTTACTGCAAAATAATGACACATTTGGTGCACAAATATGAATTTATTCATTTGTGGAAGTTTGTTTGTTTGAAAAATAGTATTTTAATGCACTCCTTACAGAACTGCCTAAAAAAACAACTGAAAGACTACAACTTCAAAATGCAGCTGCGAGAGTGTTTACACCTATTTTAGCAGATCTGCACCAGTTTCTTTTGTAACTGACTATAAAATACTTCTATTACTTTTTAAAGCTTTAAATGGACAAGCACTTTCATATATTGAGTATATTCCTTAGTAGATTCCAAATAAACCCTTAAGATCATCAGGTTCCAGCTAAACATTCCAGTGATAAAATATATGAAATACAGAGAAGCAGCCTCTTGTTATTATGCTCCAAAGACTTGGAACAAGCTGCCCATAGATTTTCGTCAAGCCTCCTGTCAATTGTTTATTGTTCTCTCTTATTGTTTGTCTGCTCTCTGTAAAACACTTTGAGCTACATATAAATGTATGAAAGGTGCTACATGAATAAAATGTATTATTATTATTATTATTATTATTATTATTATTATTGTGCCATAACAAATATTATTAGTATATGTAAACACTAGGCCACAACCATATATATATGCAGACAATGGTTTTGCTAATGTGGTTGCAATAGCAGCTAATGTTACTAATATGTGTTGTCTGAATATATCTTTCCCCTAAATTTGTTTCTCATCCTTATGCTCATATTCATAAGTACAAACTCAAAGGTTCTTTTGTGTCTAAATATGAAGTGGATACATGCGCTGGAAATCTGTCACTCTAAAGGCGCGGAGCAGCAGCATGTTCATGACTTGCTGTATGATAATGTCAAAGAGGCATATTGCTGCACAGCCATTCCTCCCCTGGGCAGATCTGATCACAACCTGGTACATCTCCAAC
>JBBPDC010090638.1:0-10013 GCA_037974485.1 Hemigrammopetersius urotaenia
AGAGAGACAGAGAGAGGAGAGAGAGGGAGAGATAATCTACGTCCTTTTATGTGGTGGCCGCAGATGTGGCCATCACATTGCCAAAATAAAAGTTTGTATTTTTTTAACAAAATAAAAGTTTGTAAAGAACATGAAGTTCTTTGCAAAAAAATCACGTAAAGAGATCTCACCAGCTTTATTCTTCACAGTTTTAAAAAGATCTCACACCTTTTTAAAATGAGCCGTTTGGATGGAGGGCCCAGTCTGACGTCCCCCTGGGCCAATTTGCATAGAGCCACCTCTCATCTGTCGAGACCCCACCCATTACATTAGTTGAAGATCTGCCATTTTGTCTGCTAGTTTTACAAGCACGGATAAGCCGAATGCTATGGCTACAGGCAGAGGCAAGTGTTGTTTGTGTCACGATTCCTGTCTACGGCCACTAGGGGCCGCCCTTTGACTTCAGTAGTGCCCTTAGTGGGTGTGGCTGTCAATAAAGGACTTCCAGCTGAACAGAGATTAGGAGCATTATTGTCTGTTTTCCCATTGGTCCTCAGTTCAGTCTCCTTTTGTATTTAAGTTGGTCAGTCCTTAGTTTCTGTTATGGAGCATTAACCTCACCTTACCCCGGTCTGTGTCCTCATATCTATCTTATGTTTTCATGTCTGGTTCCCGTGCCTGTTTTCTGTTATGTTTATAATAAATCTCCTTGATCGGGAAGTCAGCGCCTGTGCCTTTTCCTCTGTCAGGCCATGGCCAGATTGTGACAGGAGCTAACTCCTTATTCACAACTCGTGGAGGATCTGTACCTACTGTCGTTTCGTAAGCATGGGATGGGTGGGGTGTGGCCAGCAACAGCTTATTTGCATGAGAGGGACAGAGCCCTGAAACGTGACTGAAAGGGACTGAAACTCTCAATAAGCTGGTGAACTCTCGTTATGTGAGAGTGATTTTGTGCAAGGTACTTCATGAACATGTTTTGTTTAGCCCATAGACCTATTCTAACTATGTGAGAGGGCCCTCCCTCCATGTGTGGCTCCTAACAAGGTCCAATCATGGAACCTTGGGGGCTGGCCACACCTACCTGATGAGGCCCATAGTCAAGTCATCCCACCAGGGCGACCCCTGCCTACAAAGTCCCCCACACACAAGGCAGGGACTCATCCTGGGCACACATACCATTCGCGTACACACCTACGCTCAATTTAGAATCCCCATTTCATCTGACATGCATGTCTTTGGACTGTGGGAGAAACCAGACACCTGGATGAAACCCACCCACCATGAGGAGAACATACAAACCACACATACACAAGACCAGGACCCAGATTTAAACCCACAAGCTTGGGGGTGTGAGGCAGCAGTGCTATCTACTATGCCGACATGGGACCCATAGAAATGATTAAAAAAGGAACAATGTCTCCAAAACTAAAAAAAGTTTATTTATTGGCCTTCTTGTGTTTATGCAGTTTATATAGCAGGTATTTTTACCTTGTTACACAAGGGGTGTCTGAGAGTCCAGAGGTAATCGTGTGTGAATGTTGTAGGGGGTTAATTGTGAGATAATAGCCTCGTTCTGCCTCATTTAGCTCAGTCACCTCAGAAAAGCATGTTCCTCCTTTTTTCTCTCTTTCTCGCTCTGACATTCCACCTCTTGTCAATATTCAGTAACCACACTGGTCTTGTTTGATTTAGGGGGACTTTATACTTCCAAGCTTGGGCACAACCTGCAAAATTAACTGGCCATATCTATGAGATGCAGTACCAGCATGAATATCTAAAAATGAAAATTGAAAGAAAAGGAAAATGACAGTTTGGGGACTTTTAACACTTTAGACATCACAGTACAATCTTAGTAAGCTTAGTATCTAGGATACAGTTTTGCTATTAGTCAAGTTTATTCTAATAAATGTTTTGTTGATTCACTTGTTGAAGGTTGATCAGCACTAAGGAGTGATCGCATAGACTTGAAGTCGTCAGGAATTTTTTTTTTTTAAATACCGTATCAGGGGATTCCAGATTGTAAAAAAAATGTTTTGTCTCTATTTGTATCATGTATTTTCTCAGCTTTTTAAGTGACAGACTTGTTAATAAAGGCCTATTTCTGCTGCTGCCCCAGCTGAGATGCCCTAGGCAAGGGGAACTGTGGGCTTTAAGTTTAAGTTAAAGCTGTACCCTGAAAGCCCCATGGAGTATATCTGAGACTTCAGTCCTTTATCCTGTCTTTAGTCTCAGTTTTGTAAGCTCTCCATCACAGATCCTGTTGTTTGTTTTGGAAAATCCATCTAAGCCACCCTGTGGTATCCTATTTCTACTCTTTCTACAACGGCTTCATCTCTTCACATCCCTCTTCTAAGTCTCAGTTATCTGAGTCTTATTCACTTCCTCCTATTCTCTTTCTGTCTGCTGCATCCTTTTCATTTCCTCTCGTTCTCGCCATCTCTGGCCCAATTTAAATCTGTCTGACGTTTTAAAATCCAGAAGTAATTCCCCCTGATATCAATCTACCCTTTTTTTATCCTTTTCCTCTCCCTTCCTCTCCCTCTCTCTCGCTTTCCCTTCTCTCACTTATCTCCATCACTCTCTTTCTCTCACGGTTTCTCTCTTTATCTCCTTCACTCTCTCCCTGGCTCTCTTTCATGCTTTCTGCCTGTTTCTTACTGTTTATATTCTTAACTCTCTCCCTTTCTTTCTATTTTGTCTTTTACACTCCCCCCCCCCTCACCTTCAGTTTTGCTGCTGGTCGTGTCCTGCCCCACGGCAGCTTTGTGGCCCACTCCATCTCTGCGTTTATTTATGGGAATATGCTGATGGGGCTAACACAGGTACATCCCATATATCACACCTGAGAGAGAGAGGGAGAATGGGGGGCCAGTGATAACAGAGAAAGAAAGAGAGTGAGGAAAACAGAAAGGGATACAGAAAAGGAACTTGAGAGGGGGTTAAAGGCTGAACTATTCATCATAAACATGTCATTTACTCATCTATCACAGATAAGGCAAAAAAGAAAGAACGGACAGATTGTAGGAGCAAGAGATGGTGGGAAAAATGGTCTAGGGCAGAGCTGGAGGGGGGGAATCTAGGTCATGGGATGAGTTAGCCCGAGTTAGCATGAGTTCTCACCAGTGTGACTGATGGTGCTGTTTTTTGCCCCACGTGGGACTCCAAGAGAGAAGTTACTGGGTAAGACTGGTGTTGCTGTACTGCAGTGTTATTTATTGCCTTTGGATAATATACACTATATACACCCAGGTATACACTATATCCACAAGAAAACCACTAGGATCTGTATGTACTCACTTAAAAAAGCACGGTATGTTGGAAGTTTACTTCTGTGGGCATGACTATCATGAAAAAGAAATACATTAATTGCCCAGTAATATATAGTGGCCCTCTTATAGTCATGCACGAACACAGCACAGCACAGAACACAGTGTGATATTCTTTCTCTGCTTTTAACCCACTCACCAAGTGAAACAGTGGGTTGACAAAAATGAGGAGCACTCAGGGAGCAGTGTGTGGGAATGGTACCTTGCTCAAGGGTACTTCAGTGATGATGCTTGCACAGCCTTTTGATTGCAGGGGCAACGCCCTAACCACTAGGCCAACAGCTGCCCCAATATGTAAGTTTGAGAGAAAAGGCTTGTGCTTCACAGGCCATGGTGAGGTAGTCTAATGTTAACACTGGCAACCAGTCGCTTATTTAGCTAGACCTGTAAGGAGGAATACATTTGCATGACAATGAATATCATAGGAAATGAAGTAAAAATACTTATTATCATGCTACATTAAAAAAACACAGACGCAAATTACACTATGATAGTAAAATAAATGGATGATATTTATTTGTGAAGCTACTTAAGAGTTTTACCTGCTTTGCTAGGCTAGTCTTATTAACCGTGATCAGGTCAACTTGTCACATTACAGACTAGATAGGACTCAGCTATGTGTTGCTGTTGAAGATGAAATGAATCTTTTGGCAACAACAAACAAATCTGTACCTACTTATCCACTTACACAGAAAACACTATATCCTCATTTATTCCATTTACAATTTTAACCTTACAATCATTCTATCTAGCAATCTCTGCCTATTTATAGCAAGGGTTAACTTTTTGTTCAGTTCTTGGTCTATTGTCATTAAGTTGTCATTAAGCTCTTCCTCCAAATGTTTTTATAAAGTGTTGTGTTAGAACTGTAATCAGATTGAACCCATAGTACTGTGCAAAACCCCATAAACTGGGGTTCTTGGGATCCACTGACTGACACTTGAGACCCTCTGAAAACCTCAGATAATTATATCTCAGTAGCATTTGTCACTACTATTTTAAAAGCGTACCATGTCCAGTATTCCTGATTAGAATGTAAAAATATATAATGAACACAATGTAACATTCATGAACGACGTGAATGAATGAAACGTCAAGGACAAGAGGCGAATGGTTGGAGTATCATTCCTTTGGGTTAGAAAATATCAAAGAAACCCTGAATTTAAACAGCACATTGTCACGGCTTTCCTCAGACACCAGGACAGCAAGAATATTAAGGTAGGATAGTTACAAAGAATTTGTAAAGTGAAATGATCTTATTCCACTGGCATATTTGTTTGCTAAATCACACACAAGCACACGCAGGTCTTTGTTTCCTTATGAAATGTGTAATAATCTCTTGCGGTTGCTCCATACAAATAAGCTGTCCTCCTTTATTCTAACAGCCAGAGCAGACTGTTCCGACTGCATGACATATGTGTGTGTGTGTGGGTGAGTGTGTATGTGTGTTTACACTCCCACATGGGGAATATGGGACCTGACTGTTCACACACACGCACGCGCATTATTAATCTCAGGCCCAGCCTGATGTAACGCCCAGCATGCCTCGTCCTCCATTTGACCTTGGCTGTGTGAGACGCTCAGCTGCAGTACAGAAGCTCCACCACTCTGTCTCTATCTACATGACCTATCATCGTGGTAATTGATGTAATATATGTAAGATACATGTAATGTGATTTATCCTTGTCCCAAAAAAAGTATCTCTGACGGAAAAACATTATTTACTTTCAATGTACAATATATGTAAGGTGCTCCACTGAAAGAAGCCTTCACATTCTTTTCTGAAATCTGTAATTTTTAAATTCTGTTTAGTTTTAAATAGAATTGAGTTTGTAATTAAAGTCAGCAAATACTACAGTGGTGTTAGTGGGAAACAATACAGTTAAATTCTTAAAATGTGACCTGATCTGGTAAAATAATTCTGGTAATGTAACGGTCTGTTTTTCTGTTTTTTGGTTCTGTTTCTGTTCTTGTTTTTGGAGACTTTTATTTTGATTCCCTGTTCTGTTCCTGTTTTTTGGTTTTCACCTGTTTGTGTTTTGCCCACTGATTTCTGTTTGTATTTAAGCCCTGTTCGTTTTAGCCCTCACTATCTGTCCATCGCCTCACTTTATCACCTTGTGTCTCCTAGTCTGTATCCTGTTCCTGTGTCTGATGGCCCCCATGCCTGGTTTTGTTTTGGAGTTCTGTTTGTAAATAAAGTCACTTCTGCATGGATCCCTGGTCTCAGTTTTGGGCCGTGCCCTGAGGTAGCTCCCGGCTGAGGGCTAGCCCCTCCAGCCGTGACAGGTATCATTAAAAAGATGGCAAAATATGCTTTAAATTGATATGTTGGTCAAAGCTGTAGTTTAAATGGTTGTCAAGTTACAATTGTTTGAATGACGGTATCGCAGCACCATTTTCCAACTGAAAAACCGAGAAAATCACATTAAAAGTTTTTTTGTCAGTTTTTTGTTGATATCTTTAACAATCCATAGCATTCAAAGAGATGCACCCAGTATTCAACAACAAACTTTTACTACAGGCATTTAGATACTTCGAAAAATACATTAAATCAGACGGAAGCTTCAATTATTTCAAAATATTTACTTTATACTTATCAAATAATTCATATTTTTGTAAGATTTGAGAGCTACAGATTAACTTTGAAGACCTTTTCTTTCATATAAGACCAAAAAATAAAAAGCGCTATTTTTGATGTTTTCCAGCATAATTGGCCCGTATCTAAATAAATAATATGCCAACTTCCGACTCATTACGGCAGATCGGGTGTATGTAAAAAAAATGTAAAATGATCCAATCCAATTTTTACAGAGTAGATGTGACCCTGACTCACTGGTTGGACACACTGGATCGAAGACCAAAGGTATAAGATTAACTAGGAATCAGGAATCAAGTAATCATTGTTTGATTCCCAACGGGTGGAACTAATTTTGTGAGGGGAAATATCACTCCAGGATTTATGGAACTCCTCGATACATCACTGTATGCGGCAGCCTAACCGCAGGGTTAGACAGTAATCAGTGACAGCTCTATGCAAGGACTCTTTGAAATAAAACATGCTAGAAATGCTGCACACTAGTGAATTACTGGCATTTTTGTAGATGTGTGTTACGTTTTTACAGATAGTTGCAGTGCCATCACTAGAGCTTGTCGCCAAAGATCAGTTGTCAGCAATTTTAATGCCCCGTATTGTGACATATATTGAGTATGTGGTGAAATATCGATACGTAATTGTCAATTTACATTTTTAATTAGACATTAATTTCTGTTATGTCTTTTATATTCATAAATTGTTAATTATTTCAGGTTATTAACATATCAGTATAAAGCACAAACTTTGATAACTGTCTAACCCTGTGGTTAGGTAGATACATACACCACACCTGATATTTTACACTTACAAAATAAATAAAGATAATTTATTACTTATAGTATAAATGTTTTCCATGTACATACTACATAAAAGTAGGTGTGTGCTACAGTTTCTCATTAGGCTGAATGGGATTTTTTACCAGAGCTCTGTAAAGCTTCACCTTACAATGGTAGCGGGTCAGGTTCTATAGTTTATACAGAATGTTTGGCCTTGTTCGTGTTTGCATGTTTGTAATTCTTTTGTTTCTATTGTGATGTTTGTCTAATAGCCTTCTTTCCTTGTTCCAGGGTGTTTTTTGGTTTCTTCTTTTTTTCTCATTTCTTGTACTAATATGTCTTGTGATTTTGCTGAGCCATTGGAATGTGATGATTAACATGCAACTGAACTACTAACACTTTGCTTCATGGGATGTGTAATAGATACTGCATAGAAGATTTTATGTTCTTGGAAAAATTGTATATCTGTCTTTTACTATTAATTAATTATTTGGACAAATGATACATGGTGCATTTGTTTTACGTTACTGTCATGGTCCGGTCAGTGGCCGGTTAGGGTCACTGCGTTTCTGTTACTGTTTCTGCTCTGTTTTTGTTCTGTTTCAGTTCTGTGTTCTGGGGACTTTTATTTTGAAGAGTTTTCTAAGGTTTGCTTTGGTCACGTGTCTGTTATGTTTTCCTGTGTCATGTGTTCCTGTGTCATGTGCTTCTTAGTTGCATCTGTTTTGTGTTTAGGTCCTGATTTCTCCATGTATTTAAGCCTGTGTCTGTTAGCGAGTCTTTATCTGTCCATTGTAGAGCGTCTGTATGTTATCTAGCACCTGTTTTCTGAAGCTGTATTCTGTTTTGTTTCTTTCTTGTGGCCCCAGTGCCAGGTTTTTGTTGCCTTATTCAGAATAAAAGTAAAACAGGGTCTTCAGTCACGTCAATGTTCCAAGTAAGCTCTCGTTCGTGGGGGACTAGCCCCCGTGAACGTGACAGCTACATTAGATTTGCAGGTAATAGATGGGGCTAAAATGTATGGGCAGCGTATAGAAATGTCTTTATGACATCTCAAACACTAATTCAAAACATTTTTTACCTTAGTCTTCATATAAGTACTGAGGAGTGAATGATACATTTTGAAACTTCAACTCTAAGAAACTTCAACATCCAACTCTTTTTCCAAATTTTAACTATTCTTCAAAAAATAATTTTAATAAACTTAGTTAGTCTTTAACTAACTTACTATAGTATTACAATAAGGCTCCATGCATAAGAAATGAATTGTCTCCACACTGTGATTGATTTTCTGTTTGCTCCCTGAATCCTGGCAGAAGATCAATGAAGTGTTGAATCCTGGCAGAAGATCAATGGAGAGTTCAATATGAGTAGATCAGGATCAGTGTATGCTGTGGTACTAAAACACTGATTCACTGTTGTATTCAAAGTAGTAGTGTAACAGGGAGATGTTTGCAGAGCAATGTAACATCTACTGTGTCCCTGTTGCTTTACTATGTTATTGTTTATCTCTGTCATATGTCTGCATGCTTTGTGAGCTTCTCTGTGTTTTATTCTCAGTCTCTATCCAAGCTCTGCTCCCTTGTTAACCTGCCCGGGTGTTTTCGTTGTCCTTGTCAGTATATATACCCCTGTGTTTCTGACTGTAGTTGTGGATTATCTGTTACCATTGCTACTTGTGTGCCCTGAGAGGGCTGTCTCGAGTTTCTGTGTTACCCCTGGGTTGTTTTTTGTGTTGGATTGTATTATTAATATTGGGGTTCACTGTGCAAAGTTAGAATAAAAAACACCATTCATTCTTTCATATTTTACTTCCAGAGAGCCAGACTTTCTTTAAAAGGACTTTCAAAGTCTTCCATTTTCAATCTTGTATCTGTATCAGTTTCAGAGTAATGCTTTTTGTTTGTTAAGTCACACAGTGGCATATGAAATGGTTGAAATGACAATAAAGGGACTTGACTTGGCTTCACTTTACTGCACCTTGTTGGGGCAGGGTGTTCCAGTTGAGGTCTTCCTCACCTTCACACTCTATTCTCTCAAAACATTTTAAGTACTCATATCTGTTGAGTAAATGCATGTCTTTATGTAACTGCCTTAGAAAACAAATTATGACACAGATCATTTGGCCAGACAACTTTGCTGCATGTTGAGCGATGATCAGGTTATGGTTGCTGAATAATCTCTTGAGTCTTGTAGCTACCAGCGCAGCATATTTGACTCTTTCATAGAATTCATATCTACAACTAAAATCAGAGAACAATAACACTACAAGAAGACGGTCCATGCTGGTAATATATGAACCATGTCCAAATCTTGTCCAAAACTTTCTCTCTGTTTCTCTGCAGAGCATGTGGGTTTGCCAGTAGTCCCTTCTCATGAAAGCAAAACGAACAGGTAGATAATGAGTGGAGTGATGACAGGCTGTCCACTACTTAACAGTTTGGATTAAAAAAAAAAAACACGAAGTGGCCATCACTGGACATCCAACACAACTAAAGTCTAGGCGTGGGACTCACTGTCTTAATACTTAATACCAAGACAACCAGGTGTAAACCCTTGTTCACAAGGAGAACATACATTTTTCAAATATGCAGTGATGGTCAAACACACAATTAAATGATGCTCATTTCAATTATGAAAGTGTTAATTAAAAAAGAAATGAAAAAAGGGAGACAATTGGAAAACACAGTCTGCATGTTAATTTTACTCTCACAAAAAAGCAGGGGCATGTTTCAGCACACTGGCTTTCATAGCATTCTCCAAGGCAGGCAGTAAAAATCTGGAGCCTAACGTGTGTGTGTGTGTGTGTCCTGCATCCATAATTTCCTTCCATTTGGATCCTTTTGGTAAAAATGGTCTTTTTTTGGAACAAAGTACAGCATGAATTCCACCTTCCGTCTTTTCTCTCCTCTCTATCTTTTTAAAGTGTCCGTAGGCCTGTAAAAAGTCTTAATTAGTCAGTTTTACAAAATAAAGGCTTGGCTAAGTATTAAATGATAGTATTGGGTTTATGCAAGTCTGTGGTAAATCCCTAAGTATTTTTCTGGTTCTCACTTTTGAACTACACAGTTTCATTCTTAGGAAAAACTAAAAAAACATAAAGATCAATAGAATATCCTCACTAATATAGTATTACTGTAATGTGGTGAAATTTCTGTATTATGCCATTTCAAATCATTGCATCAAATCATTTCAGATTATTGCATTACTTTTATCTTCATCTACCCATAATGTGGTCGTGGTGTATTTGTGCTGCAATATTGCACTGTTTTTGGAGAACCTGACTGAGTCTTTCATTCCATTCTCTCTCTCTCTCGCTCTCTCTCTCTCTCT
>JBBPDC010090667.1:0-10013 GCA_037974485.1 Hemigrammopetersius urotaenia
TCATTCATATTCTCTGAAAAATGGCCAAAACATCACAAATTCTGCCAGGGTATGTAAACTTTTGAGCACAACTGTAAGTCAAATAAATGCTGAGATTAAGTGAATGCTTAGATCATGTGCTGAAAAATATCTTCAAATATTTGTTTGTTACAACATTAGACCCTTTTCTGTGAATTTGCTAATAATCCAATTCTTTTGTTTTGGATTTCTCCTAACAAAACAGCAGTGCAACTTGATGATGAAAATGTTTCTACACAAACAGCATTACTATGTTTTTGCTTCTCCTGTGCCGTCTTGAAACTACTCATCAAATATAACTTCAAATCTAGCAAAAGCACTGAGGTTTCTTCACATTTATTTAGTTTTATTTGCAGATTAGTTCATTAGAAGGTAAGAAGGTGGGTAGAAGGTTTCTATTGATAAATAATGATAGATAGTAACTTAATGTTGAAAGAACAAGTAGAAGAAAATGTAAACAGGCAAGACAGAAGAGCTAAATTGGAACCAATGAGGTGCTCTTATTGGTGAACTGCAGTGACATGTTACAAGTTGAATGTCTCATTATGGACACTCTAAAGACGTTTTCGAGGGAATGCTGACAGCTGGTGGTTAAACACTGACAGTGAATTTTAAAGGAACAGTATTGAATTATGCCTAAATGTACAGTTGACAGTCCATCTTCTATTTTAGCACCAGAATTATGCAGGGATGTATTACTGACTGGGTGAGGGATGCCAGGAGACTCTGACAACGGCCTTGATGAGCTAGCGGCCATGGGGTCTCAGACCACACTGAGGGGCCTCAAAATCTAAAATATTCTAAACTTGAAAGAACATAGAATGAATGAATCAATTGAAGAAGTTCTTCATGTTCTCATATCCTCTAAACTTTTACAGTAGTACAGGCTTGTAGGGTTTTATTGTTACCATTTCATTTGGATGTTGTACACAAATTTACATTCACGTAAGACTAGCCTACATCTGGCTACTTTTGTTTCTTTTTTACAAAGAAATTGGTTTTCCACAAAGTGAACATACACAAAAACAAGAGCTACTCTTTAATCAACATTTCAGGCCCATTTATGTGTTTGTTTAATTGCCTTGGGGAATTCAAGAACTATGATCTGTCCCTGAAAAAAAATGATGATGGTTTCATCTACCATCCTACAACTCTGTTTCACCCTCAGTGCCAAAATAAATATCCCTGTTTAATACTAGTTATCATTTTATAGGCTTCAGATCTGTTTACTTTGATGATTGCATGTTTCACCGGTTCAGAAGTACGTCACATGCACACACACACACACAAACACATGCACACACAGACAGACAGACACACACACACACACACACACACACACTAGAGGAGGCCAGAAGGAAGAACAACAATGTCACTACCACGTGTCCTTATTATGGTTATTAGGCTCTCTCTGTTCTGCATCCTCTCATTAATAGTGCGTGTCTCCTCTGTGTGATTTCACCACACAGACAGGCCTGCTTTCACTAATGTGTGCACCTTTTCATGGATGAGTCTTTGCTCATGAAAACATATGCATTCCAGGGAGCATCTCAACATTTTAAACCCTTAGACTCTTGAATCTCTATATAAAAGTCTGGGCACCACTGGCCAAACTACATGTTTTGATGTTTTTTGCTGCAACATCTTCAACTTAAATATGACCAATGTCAAGGATTTCTATGTACAATTATTATTTATTTTCTTAAATATAAAAATAACTTGTGCAAAAGTTTGGCACCGTATCAGCTACGTAATCAGCCTTTTTTGTAATGTTTTTGTGAGCTGATTTGAGTCAATAGACTGTAATACTTTGTGTGTCCCATTAAACCCTCTCAGAGTTATGGGCTCAACAGACTGAGGATCTGAAACTAAACATTATAGACTCTTATCAAGCAAGCAAAGACTATTAAAGGTATTGGAACACTTCCTGCTTTTGATTTTATAAGAACTGGAAGGTTGAGTCAAAATAAACAGAAAAAACAAGGAAAAATCTGAGCATGCTGCTTATAGATTGGTCAGATAACGGAATGGGACCTGCAGGAAAAATAGTGGATCAATTGCACATATATACACACACACAGACACACACACACACAAATTGTTTTGGGTTACCAGCCCAAGCAGGTTTCAGTTATTGTGTAAAAAGGAAATGAAGATGATGTGTTTTCATGCAGGAAAAGCATGGCTTTCTTGTGTAAGTGCTTTCAGTTTGTCACCTCTGCAGTAGTTTGCAACAAGCTGAACCACAAAACTACTTCTGCGCCCTTACACTGTCTACCTTCCTTTCATTTTACCAGTATCAAAGAATCAACACATTCATTCCCTGGAAATGAGTGTCTTGCTTTCATGTGTTCCTACATGAAGATCTTATTTTGTTCATATCTAGCAAAAGACCTGCTGACATGAAAGTGCATTTAGAATCAGGTCACAGCACAAACAGGAAACAGAGGTGGTGAGCGGCTCAGAGAAACGTGGTCTGTTCATTAGGAACAAAGCAGTGTATCTCCAGCCTCTACTATAGCACTGCTGCAACCAGCACCGGGTCAATCAGATGCCCAGATGTTGTGACTCCATCTCCTCTTCATGCTTGGTGGTTTATTTCCGTCTCTAATAACAGCCTTGACCTTCTCCATGTGTAATTGCACACTGCCTGTTAATCCCTATCATTATATTGACAACCAAATAAAAAGCTCATCTGTTCGTTATTTTAAAGGTTTAAAAAAATGATCCTCAGCTGCTCAGCGTATATCAAAGGCTGAGAGATTGTCCTAAGATGAACAGTGGTCAGGAAAACGTGGTAATAGACCTGTGGCTGAGCTCAAAACCCTGTACAACTATGCTAAAATATATCTGAAAGTGGTGCACCAGTATTAGAAATACATTTATTATAGTAGTATGGCAGTTTTGTAGTATGTGGTTTTGGACACAGCCTGTGATTATGAGCCGACGAGAAAAGAATAACAGGAGGATAAATAAAAGTCTTGTTTACACCTTTTCCTATTTAGAAATGTACTTGTTTCCTTACCTGTGTATTAACTTTTTTCTTTCACACTGGTCGTTTAGGTGTGTAACTTTTGGGGCTGTAATGGTACATGTATTGTTACTGAACCATCACGGTACATGGGTCACGGTTCGGTACATGATGTATTTCGGAGAATACACGGTACGACGAAGAAGCCGTGATTGAAGTAATACGGAATCACAGAAGGACTAAAAAGCGCAAGTAAATCATACACATTGGTCGTAGTGTGGTGCCTTACACATACATGAAAATATAAGCAAGAGTGTGTGTTTACTGGTTAATACACTGCTGCTTATTTAAAATAAACGAAAACAAACCAAGCCTCATTCTTTAGAATTTTTTGTTGCTGTATCGTGAACCGTACCAAACCGTGACCCCAAAACCGAGGAACATACCGAACCATGACATCTGTGTACTGTACTTGGTTGAATTGAGTTTAGCTTTTCAGGTATAAAGAACAGGTGTTAGCATTGATGTACATCATTCAAGGTAAGAGCGTCTGCAAATGCCGTAAACGTAAAAGTGAAACTAGTCGTAATGAGACAAAATACTTTGTAAGGCTAAAATTATGGAATGGTATCTAATCTTTTGTGTCTATTACTGCTAAATATGCCGTTGTGGATACCTATATAGTCTTACATGTGGGGTCCATGACCTATATCCTAGACAATGTGAGCGGCAGTATATAAATGATGATGATGATGGTAATATAAAGAATAATATTTTAGAAATCTTTTAAAAAACAGTCCCTACAACTAGTAATCCTTCATTAAGGGTTAAAACACTCAGGAATCACAAATACAATAGCAGGAAGAGCTGAAAAACAGGCTTTCAGTGGGTGTGGTCACTATTAAATGGCCCATACTGTCCCTGCCCGAAGAAAACTATGTGTCTCCATTTTTTTCCTACTCGAACACAGAAGCCACCCTTTCTATTGTGTGAAAGTGTAACGATGAATGAACCAATAGAAAGGCTCCAAAAGTACTTGGATTAAAAGTGCTCTCTCTTCACGTGTGGCAAAAGTTTGCCTTCTCCTGTTATCATTGTTTGTTTATAGGATGTATTTTCCCCACTTATGTGCAGTTTTATGTATCAAAAAGAGTCATACTTCATCACTTATGAGACCATTTCCAACTTTGGTATGGCCATTCAAATTAAACAGGCTATTTTCTGTTCCTGTGCCTTTATGACTGATATATGTAACTAATCTCTGATTTGACTCCCTGCCTTGTCTTGAGCTTCGTTAAAAAAAGCAGTCTAGACCAAAAAGAAGACTTCTTGTAACTTTATTGTAGGGCTGAACTGTTGTTGGAGGACACGTGGAAATGCACAGGTTTTCATATTCCAAAACCAGTGAATTCAGAAGACCTGCTTTTGCAGCTTAATTTCCATAAATGAACCATGTTCCTGAGTTAACTAATGAATGAATGAATATCAAAATGTAAACATAAATTAATTTTAATAACAGAAACAACTTCCAGTAATGTACACAATAATATCCAATACCTGAACAGATTTAAGAGCACAGCTTTTTGTCACTTCAAATCTAATGACTTACTTCTAAGAAACCCCTCAGTGTTGTGGGCCTACATAACAATCAGACAAAATCACATTCAGTGGAAAAGCTGCAGACAGCTCTGATCAGACCTGGACTTTTAGCCCTCAAACATGGGGTTGAGGACATTGCCTACTGTTCCATACTCCGCGTCGTCCAGAAGACGGCCGTAGGAAGGTCGCCTATTATACACAGAGAAAACACAGGAACTACTTGTTATTCTTTAACTTCATAAACCAGATCTCTTCGTTGGCTACTTTTATAACAGTGTGTGTTGACATTGTATGACGTGCAACTGAATTTAAAAGAATGTATATGACATGCATCTGATTGCAGTAGGATATAATTAGAAATGCTATTAGACTGTAGATGTGGACACAAGCTGATAGCAGGTTGTACCGCATGTGAACTTTAGAACGAACCATTCAGGAAATTCTTTCTAGCTGTACAACAAACGGAAAAGGTAATAAAGCTAAAACCTACGGTCACTGTCATATCAAAGCTTCATTAGTCAATTTTCTTGAATTTTTTTACATTATTCAAAAACGTTCAGAGCAACTTACTCATGTGAAAATACGTGTACTGTGACAAAACCCAGTGAAGAAAAAGCATCCACTGTTAAAGATAAAGTATATAAAAGTATAAAGTGCATTTTTAAATGAATAGTCTCTTTTTCCGCTGGTGTTTGATGTGGATCTGCTGGTGTTTGATGTGGATACTTGGCAATTAAATGTTATACTAATAAAAAATATGGATAAACACAACCAAAGAAAAGTCAATAAACTTAAATGATTGAAAAAAAACACAAGTGAAAATGCATGTGACTTTGAAAAGGTGATCTCCTGGGCCCAAACATGGACAGCAGCACCACTCTGAAGCACAATCATGAAACTTCAGCTGATGATTATTTGTCATTAAATAACTGTGATGAACAATTACATTTCAGTCACTTTGTCTTTTTTTTGTTCATGGTAAATAAAACCTGATTTTCAAGGGGGTTAGCATTAGCTACTCAGCTAACAAATAAACTAACAATCACTGTGAATGTGTTCTTCAAATATATTTATCTCAACCAAACGGATGAAGACGCACTAAATTCCCACTCTCAGATGAGTGCAATCAGTCAATTGTGACAGGCCTATTTGGACAGGCCCATCTTCAAAAACAATACATATAGTAATTGATCTAATTTAGTTTTAGGATTTTTGCACCTCTGAACAGGACACATGGACCAATCGAACAGGCTCAGTCAGGAAGTTCTTTTTCCATTAAGATACAATAACGAGAACTTCTTACCTCATTTTGAAGTAATAGGCTCCGCCAAGCAAAACTATCACAAGGACAATGAACCCGATGATGATGGCTGCAACACTCGCTGTGGAGGAAACACAGTAAAAGCCAAAGCTTTGTCAATTGACAGGTCAGATTCAAGCCTTAGCATGAAGTTCAAGAAACTTTTTGGGTCAAATCCAGAAACTTTTATAAGCACGTTCCCAAGCAGTTCTCAATTCTCCTAATGAGCAAGTGTTCAAGAACAGACCCGGATGACTCTCAGGGTTCTTGTAACTGTTGAATTACGATTGGAGCAATAATGGCAAGAATGTGGTAATGTGCGACTGTGAGAAGATTTTCATCAGCTACTTCTATGAAGGTCCATCTTTACAGGCTGGCAAACTCATAAACCCACAAAACAAATCAAGTGAGGGCAAATTCAAACTCAAGCTGATAGAAACGGGCCAAGTCTAACAATCTGTCAGGACAAAATCGGTACATACATACAAGATAATGAGTCTACAGATCAGGGACATGCTGCTGATCTTAACAGATCATGTACAGGTGGAGCTAGTGGGCGACAGCCCAGAACAGTGTGGATGTTCCTAGACCAGACATATACTAATAGATGATGTTAATAGTTAGAAAGTAGGTTATCAAACTAATTTGTGGCCCATGGCTAATCTCAACTGCCTGGTTTCAAACACAGAGCATGAAATCAATTACTAATTTGCTGGTGCCCTGACAATAAGTGTACAAAGTGTACTCACATCCTTTGTTTTACAGGGCATGGTGATCATTAACATGTGGGAAACGGTTCAGTTTTGAGGAACAACTCCATGCAGTGGTACACCAACTCTCTGTGGCACTTTCACCAGCAGTGCTGCGAAACTGAAAACATGGATTTTCTATGTATGTCAGAAAATAGAGCTACAAGCGTTAGATACAAAAGTGCTATAATGTTTGTGGTTCGTATTAGAAGAAACATTTGTAATAATGCTGTCCACAATCTAGGTCACATCAATGTCTGGTGCCCACTGATGACGGTGTGTTTTGGGTGTGCCAGTTTTTGTGGGTTTGATGCTTTGTGAGTTTGAGATGTTTCAAATTTCTAACAAAGCAAATCCAGGTATGGTTTTCCTGGCATCGTTCCCTTGATATCAATATCATAGCTCAGTAAAACAATTAGGATAAATGACGTGTTTATAATATTTATAATCTTTATGACCTTTACAATCTTAAACCAATCAACTAAATTTGAATTCATTACGTCCATTTGAACACAGGAATTCTGATTCAATGTCATTTTAATACTTGTAGTTACTAGTAAAACTAAAACTAATTTACTTTTTAATTCCTCTGTCAAAATTTACGTCACAAGAAGAGAATGCGATGTACAATCAGTAGTCGAGTTGTAAAAACAAATCGGGGGGGGGGAATTTTATCACTTGTCTGACATATCTTGAGCTGAAGACAGTGCACATGGTGGGAGACCAACTGTGTACCCTTTTTATTGTTGTTTAGGCAAAAACATAATGACTGATATTTCTGACTCTTGACTTACCTGAAATGTTACTTTTGCCCTATTAATTGTGAAGTTCCTCAGATTGAGCTGTAGATGCTGCTTGGCCGTGGTGTTAATATCACAACAACAGCGTCACCTGCTATGCCGCTTACTGACGCCAATTTGAAAAAAGTAATTATTCACACGTGTCCTCTCGCTCACTCAATAGGCCTATGCGCAAATCCCCAAAATGTTGAAATGGTAGTACTGTTTAAAACAGCACAGAGAATGGAACGGGGATGTTTGTTTTAGAAGGGGGATGATTTTGACTGTTTTTATTTCGTGCCATCCCTCCTCACCCCCCCTCAACTCGAGTACTGCATATAATAAATTTAGGGATTTCAATTTCACCTCTAAATAAAAGTTTGATCAATATCAGTTTGAAATGTTTTTTGGATTTGTGGTCAGAGAAGGACATTTACACCACAGGAAATAAAATGTTCAGATGTGGATATTAGTATATCTCACCTGAACTCAGTGCCTGAGGTGGCTTGATACTGGTTGTCTTTGATGCTTTGTGTTGTGCCGTGTGGGTTGATAACAGAGGTTTCGTTGTCTGCGTTTGAATGGCTGAAGTAGAGTGCTGGGGTTTTGATGTAGGAGTGCTGTTTCTGCTTGTACTCATCTCTGGCAAAGCCGAGGTAAAAGATGTTGTGGAGTTGGGACTCGATGATGTGTTCCTTGCTGTTGTCATGGTAGTGGTTGCATTTTCGGCTTTTGCAGTTGTCTTTTCTGTCGATGTGACCACACTCACAGCTGTTGTTGACTCTGTCCCATTGCTTGATGTGTTTGAGGCGGTATACTCTGTAGTCTGTTTATTGAGCGTGGAGATGCTGCTTGGTGCTGTAGTAGACCAGTTAGAGGAGGCATTTGATGTAAACTGAGAAGCTGCATTAGTAATCAAAGGATGAACGTTTGTGTGTGTGGAGGTTGTTGCAGGGTGCTCTGTTGCCAGCGAAGTTGAATTGTACAACAGTGAACTTGTTTTTGGCTGTGAGGTTGATGATGGTGATGGTGTTGTTGATAATGATAAGGATGACGATGACGACGCTGTCTTTGTCAGGTTCTGGGCTGTGAACACATATCCTCCACTGAAAATCAAACCTTACAGAAAAAGAGATGTTAATATCCGCACAAAGGTTTCAGTATGCTTTAGTAGATTTATTGCAAAGACGCACATGATACCATCCCATTCTTAGAACATTATATTTAATAATGACCTCTTTACAAGCCACTGACAGCTTAAAATGTCTGAAATCATGTTCCTATCAAAATCCACACATACTATCGACCGTGACACTGAACTGAGTGTTGTGTATGACATTGAATGTTAATCCAATTACCTTACCATCTGCTGCTATTTTATTGCATTTATTTTTGCTGCATTATCACTAAGCCACATTTATAAGCCATTTTGCACTACTGATCTGCTGGTACAGCACACTAAACCTTTACACACAGCAATGTCAGTGTTACAGTGTTTGTTACAACTAATGTTCTTGTCATTGTTCATTATCTGTATTCTTATTTTTTTCTAATTAAATTTTAAATCTTATTTTTTTTCTTGCTGCCCTGAGCATGCTAATAACACAATAATTTCACTCAAAATAAATAAAGTTTGTTCTCATTTGATCTTATCTTAACTTCATGACTGAGTCCGCGTCTGTGTATCCTCATTAGCTTACACTGGAAAACCCCTGAGTCCTCTACCTTGGTGTTCAACATCTCATACAAAAACGAAACTTACCTGCTAACACCACAAACGAGAAGCTCATTCCTGGACGACAGTCTCTCATTTTCTTCTGACAGGTGACCACTTGTCTCTTCACTACCGCTGGACTTCAGTCTGAGATCGAGACTGTCAGTGATGAGGAGTAATTTCACTTTCCTTTTTCTCCCACCCGTTTTCCGTAAAGCCGCGCCCCCTGCGCTTCGGATTGGCTACACGGACCTGGTGTACTGTGTTAGGATTGGGTAGTGGAAATCGGCGTCCTTCGCTAGGATTGGCTAGTGTGATTAGGCTTTCTGTGCTAAGATTAGCTGGTGATATCTTTCGTACTGTGCTGGGATTGGCTAGTGGGGGTCCGATTTCTTGTGCTAGGATTGGGTAGAGAGTTCAGGCGTCCTGGGTTAAGATTGGGTAGTGAGATCTGGTGTTTCAATAGGTTAGTCAGATCAGTCGTCCTGCCCTATGATTGGCTAGTGAGACCAAGCATCCTGAGCTAGGATTGGCTAGTTAATTCTTGCTGTTTTAATAGTTACAGAACAGTACAAGTACATTGGAATTATATGTGCGTAGATTTCTAGATAAAGAATAATACAGAGAAGTACAATTAATAAGACACTAATATAAAAATAAAGTGTCCCCTTCACGGCACAGCGCACAGTGTCAACTTCTTTCTATGCAGGTGAAGCAGTGGGCTGCCACCAGCGAGCTCGGCAATGTGTGCATCGGTACCGATGACACTAGTAGTGTTGCAGGGGCAACGCCGTAACCACCATGCCACTAGTCTCAGCCTCAGACGTCACGCCCACAGAACGTTGGCTAAACGTCTGATGCATATGGTACACTTAACTGGAAA
>JBBPDC010090718.1:0-10011 GCA_037974485.1 Hemigrammopetersius urotaenia
ATATCTCTCTCTCTCGGAATATCGGATTTTAAAAACAACCGATATTTGTATCGGTATCAGCCTTCAAAATCCTTTATCGGTCGGGCTCTAGTTATTATTATGGATATTATGGTAAATTGCCTCTTGTGTCTTTTAAGCATTGCAAGCCAGGAGGTTCAGCACAAGTGATAAGGTGGTGATTGTTTTGGAAAAGTTAGTTTTACCTTCTACCTTGAAAGAAATGTTTTGTACCCTTTTGTTTTACACTGGAGCTGTGAGGCTACCGTAGTTATTAGTTTTAACTGTTAGCATGGTACAAAGTGCATGCCTAAATGATGACACACTTGCCTCGAACCATGACAAGTAAACCCTGAAGGACTTACTGCTCTTGAAATACAGTGGCAGCTAGTGCTGGGCTGTATGAACAAAATTTTTATCATTATTTATGTATTGCGTGACAGGGCTTTGTATAGGGATGTACTGACCAATTTAATTAAGCCTTTGGTTGCTATAGGGCTTTCTTTACTGTTAAAGTGCATGAAGGAATTAGTGTGCATGAAAGTTGCAGAATGTAGAAATTTTTATTGTGTGAACTACATTTAGCAAATAAAACATTTTGAACTGTAATGTTCATAACACTGTCATTCAAGATGCACCAGTTAAGCATTTTAAAGGGCTGTATTGCTGTTTTTCTTTAAAAAAAAAAACATATTTAAAGCCACAGTTAAAGCAAGACACTGTTAAAAGATATAAAAACAGAAGCTTTATTAATTGAGGCTCTTCAAGACATTACACATGCTGCGCCAGGAAAACCAGCCTGTCCACAGCATCTGGTTTCAGTCACCTGTGGAAGGTGACTGTGCTGAAAACTATTTCGCATTGGTTGCAGGAATACAGATACTTGGCTTGCTTTCCTACACTGGGGAAATCTGCTTAGCGGTATTTCCACCAGTTAATGGATCGGCCTCCTCCATCAACCTCCACAGTCTGCAAGTAGCTTCTTAGCTCCACTGCAATATTCTCATCTGAGAGAGTTGCTCTGCTCTTAACTGTGATTTTTAAAAAAAATCTGCCCAAAGGTTTTTATTTATTTATTTTTTTAGATGGGTTCAGCTGCTGCAGCTCCTGCTGGAACCCTGACGAAGGCCCACTGGTTCTTGCCCTGTCTGTTGCTCTGTTGCTTTTGCCATAGCTTCGATGTCCTTCACCTTTTCACTCTTGATGTAGGTGATTTGGTTCTGGGGATCCAGAAGAGAAGCCATATCTAACTGGTCATCTGGGCCAGTACTTTTCACTCAAGCACGTTAGAACGGTTGTCTTCATGCACTTAGTCAGTAGAGAGTCATTTCCTCCCTTTGTAAGAATGGTTTCATTGAAGAAAAGGAGTACTGGCTTGAGGTATGAAACACTAAAATAGCATTCACCAGACGAGGAATCTGAACTCCTGAAGCGGCCTCAGCAGCTCACTGCCTCCAGCAAATCCATGTCCTGCCAGTTGGGCACCAATTGCCTTGTGTTTATCAGCTTTCAGCACCTGATTTATTATTCTCTCCTTCTCTGTCAGTCTCTGGATCATCTTTTGCTGCAGTCCCTACCTTGCAAGCGCCTCTGTTTTGAGCTTGTGTTTTGGCAGGCCCAGTTCTGCCTGAACAATTGCCAGGTCCCCTCTTTTTTCCAGGAGTATGAGAAGGCAATTCAAATATTTATTTCTTTTAGAATACTGGGGGTTGCTTTTAGAATACTAGGAGCGGATCTGTGTTGTCACTTGTGGACCCACTGTTTTAGTATTATTACTTCAGAAATACAATTATTCTTTGGCAACCCTATGCTCACTGTACTGAAGTGATCATTATTGTCATGCAGGAACACAACACAGCACACAGCATGAACACATTTTTTTTTTTCCTCTCTACACTACGCTTTCAAGCACCACTTGGCAAAGCAAAGGTGTCTGGCACACCTGAACAATATGAAATTTTTCTCTGCATTTAACCCCTTCACCAAGTGAAACAGCGGGCAGCCAAGAACGCAGTCGGGTGCAGTGTGTGGGAAAGGAACTCAAGGGAACCTAATTTGTGCTACTGGTGGTCATGGGATTCAAACCCACCCCATTCCAATTGTAGGGGCAACTTCCTAACCCCCAGGACACCAGCTGTCCCAGGCCAGTCCTCTCCAATCATTCAGCTGCCTCCTCGATGCTGGTCCCACTGTCAGTTGTTAGGGTCACCCAACACCAACCTTTTGGCGCAAGCTCTTCTGGTGTATATCTGCTCCCACTTTTTTGCTGCTCTGTTGTTTCTGGCCATGTCAAAGCATCAAATCGATGAGGCTTTCTGATCGTGTGCGGCTGATTTAATGTGAAACCTGAGCACCCGGAACTATATAGTAGTGCTTCAGATCTCCATCAGCACTTTCTGTGGCCAATGCTGAGAATGCTGCACATTGAATTTGGAACTGCAGTTTATGGATTATTTATGTAACCTGTTACCTTATTTATTATTACTAATGTTTCGATTAATACCATTTTCAAACCTTTTCCCTTTCATCTTGATTTGTTTCCTGAGATCATATTAAAATGATATAGCATTATAGACACCTTGTATTGACAGTAATGAAGGACGAAAAGCAGGGATTACTGTACAGCTCCTTTATGATGGTGCCCCACTGAAGGAACACTAAAATTGGCTCTTGATGGGCTGCTGCTGTTTTGGCTGCCAAGCATAAGCTTGAGTTCAGTGTACAGATCTTTTCTGCCTCTTTTGTTTTGACCCCCCTCCTGCCTTAGTCTTGCCCTTTCTTTTTCCATGGGAATCCCAGGTCCATATATGGTCGTCAGAGCAGTCCAGAGCGCACACACACTCGCTCTCGCCCTCTCTCTCTCTTGTGCTCTCTCTCATCTCTCTCGCTCTCTTGGTCTTGCTCTTTTGCTCTTGTACTTTTTCTCACCCCCTCGCTCTCTTACTGTCTATCTTTCATCTCTATTTCCTCTTTCTGACTTTCATTCTCCCTCTCAGGCTAGATGACTAGCTTGCAGCTTTACACCCCCTTTTTATGGCCTCCTGCAGTACAACGCTAACGCTAGCTGCCTCTCTCATCCCATTCTCTTCATGTAGAGCGCTCACACACTCGGAGCATGAAGGAATTCCTTTTGTGGAAGTCGCTGTGTGCCGGCGGCTTCGCTGACGTATAGTGGGCCGTCTGAGGCACCACAGAGTTACTTATCTGGGAATTTCTCAGCTGGTATGCTAGCCTCTCTGCTAGCGCCTTGCTAGGTGGCCTGAACATAGCGAAGAAGCCGTCGGGGGAGGGAAAGGGTCACTTCTTCTGCTCTGCAGGAGAAACTCCTTTAGCTTTGTGGTTTCTTCCTTTATAAGGAAGTGTGGAGGACTTCCCCACGAAAGGGAAGAAAAAGTTACAGCCTGAGCCTTATCAAAGAGCTCGGCGCATGCTGTCGCATTAGTTATTGCTGACTCATTAGAGAAAACTGGCATGCTGTCTCTTGATTATCACTCTTGCTCTTTCCTACACTGAACATTTGTTTAAATTAATTCACTTTTATTCAGTTATGCATATTGATTATGAAATGCTGTCTTGCTGCTCTGTTGTACCTGGTGCACATGCATGGCATGTAGTCAACTAATCAATCAACCCACCATCACAGTGCAGGACTGCACAGAGTATAAGGAACAGTCATGACTGTCATGACTATTGCAACCATATTTTCACACAATTTCATGAAGAATGAATTCAAATATAAAACCAAATTTGCAAGTAAGCAGTAAGAGAGTACACATAGTGCTAATATAATGCATGGCATTGTGGAAAGAGTAGTAAAGATTGTTTTGCCAGCTATATTAAAGTACTAACAACTCAAATCTCAATCCACTGTATAAGTAGTCTTCAAAGCATGAGTCTTCTGATTTAGAAACTGGTCTCTAGCAGTTTACGTTACTTGCAGTTATGTTGACAATTGCCTATGGGAGGATACAGAAATACAATTTAGCCTCTAAACAGCGCAGCATATTTGATATGTGTTTAGTTATAAAATCCTTTTGTACCTCACATTATTTGAAACAAAATGTCATTAGAATCATAACTAATTGGGCCAAATGTGGTATAGAACTGGAGCAGCCTCAGTTATGGATCTTTGTTAGCTTTTTTGCTTTTTCTTGCTTTATTTGGCATCACTGTTTTAGCAATTAGCAGTTTAGCTTTTGAAGGAGGGGAGCAGTTTTTTGGTTTAGATGCGAATTTCCCTCAGTGGAATGGCCAGAAAGATTTGTTGGTGTGTCATCTTCTAAGGACTGGAACAGTTAGCTGAGAGTGTTTAGGGGCTTCTGGAGGAAGTGAACGTGGGAGGGGTCCTCAAGTGTCCTCTCGCCTTGAAGTGGAGTGCTGCTAAAGTTAGCTCCAACTGCTCTGCATGATGACTTGGGAGATAATAACTTTTCCCTTCTGCTGCTTCACAGATGAGCACTGGTCTTTGTGGATGCTGTTAGGGTGCTTTGAAGATAGCTTGGAGGATGATTCTGGTCCTCTGTTTTGCTTTAAAACCAAAGTTTTGTACAAATTCAGGTTTCTCTCATTTTACCCAATTGTTTCAAATTCATGTTGTCATTTCTTGCAAAAGCAACTAATGTAATCAAGAATTTTAGTACATTAGTTAGCATGGTGTAAACTGCATGCTTTAAACATAAGGTTAGGGCTATCACAATTACTTAATAAAAAAAAAAAAAAATTGATCTATTGAAATTTCCATTGTTGATGAGTCAGCTTAGTGTTTGCTTTGCAGTTTGGATGGTAAACAGCAGACTGCCATTATGAAGACATGTTTTGCATTCTGAACCTTCCCCACAAGAGGAAACCCTCGACCTGCAGGATCTCATTATTTCACATATTCGGTTACAAACTGAATGTATATGAAGAAAATTAAATGTCAAACTGTGTACAAGATTACTTAGTTGTCAAAATAATTACTTGATCACGGACCGTCTGTAGTGAAGGCTGTGGTCGAATTGAAGCAATGGATGTGCTTTTGTCCAGTTATTTTTTAATTTATTCATTCAATTTTTTAGATAACACTATTTTAACTCCGAGGAACGTGTGTGATGAATTCTGTCAGTTTTATAGGATGCTGCCCATCATGCACATGTCTTAGCTTTACTAGCATTTTAGCTCCAGTGCCAAACTAAAAATCCTGAGACACCAGACACATCTTGGCTAATGGCCTTACTTTTGAGGTAAGTAGTGATAACAGTTTAGCCAGTCACTTTAATGTGGGGAGGTTTGCTAAGATCTTTAGTTATCTTTATGTAGGAGATGGATGGTGTGTGCTCTGTGTAGTGGAGTTGCTTGTGTTTCTTTAACTGCTTTTGGATGTTTTGATGGGCTGTAAACAGTTGATCTGTCTACAAATGCTCTCTGCTTTGTTGGCTTTGAGTTTTGGTTGTCTTGGAGATGCAGACAGCCAGGTGCTATCTAATATAAACAATACAACCTCCAACATTTTAGGTTTGCTGCACAAACGTGCTGCTCTAGCTGGACTAAAGTGTGAGCTCATCGCTTGGCCAAAGGCAAAGAAATGGACAAATAAAACCCACATGTAGTTGTCACAGTAGTGGCCTTCTGCACTGGATTTTGTCATCATGGTGGGCCAAATTTGGAGCTTTGTTTGAACTCTGCTGCATTTGGGCTGAAGAAATGGGCCAAAACTCTCATTTTAGAGAGTGAAATAGTCATTGGTCAATAGAAGTCATTGGCTTAGTCAGTTCATTTCTTTTAGTTGCGATTGTAATTCATGTGCACAACTTTTGTGTTGAAATATGATGTGATAACTTCCATCATGGAATGAAATCCAACTGAAACGGTTTCCCGCCTCCAAATGTAGTCAGTTAGCCCTGACATATTTGGTGTCTCTTGTTTGGAACTGCAAGGATGTTGTAGTAACAAGTTATGCCAAAGTATTTGCATACTAGTTGCAATTGCGTGCCTAAATGCCTCAGACCTTGACATATTGAGTAATCTGTAGACCTGCTTGTGTGGTTTCTGAACTTGTATGGCTGTCTGGATGTGGCCTGTACCATTTTAATAGATGACAGTATGTCAAACGATTCAATGAGTTTCATCTTTTAATTATATTACTATGGTGGAAATCAACAGAAACCTATGTCTGCTTCGCTGAATCAGGCCTAGTCTTTGATGCATGTAACTATTGCTTCAACCCTAGTTGAAGAGTTTAAATTGTTTTGTTTGTTTGTTTGTTTGTTTTTAAGAGCTTATCATGCGTTTCCATGGCAGCAGTCACATCTTCTCATGATTGCCTGTTTTGGACTGCTTTTGCCTTTTCTGCCTCCATGCAGCCAGAGATTTAACCAGTTTCTGGCCATATTGTTTGTGGATTAAAGTCGTACATACTGTGGCCACAGTTTCTATATTTGGCCACATTAGTAATTGAGAACCTTTATTAAATTGTCTTTATAGACAGAACTCTAATCAGCTACATGTGACTATGAAGGAGAAGGAATCAGGGTGAAAACCTACTTGCCCTCAGTAAGAGCTTCAGAAAGGTTAAAGCCCTTTTACAGTTAAAAAAAATGAGTGGTTTGAGAAGTTTTGTTTAAAGACAAATTGCTTCCTTGTTCGTAAAAAAATATTTGGAATCTATGCTGCAAAATAGCCTGTTTTAATTGAAAAACAATGAATTAAAACAAGCTCTGTTCAGACAGACCACATGGGGCCTACTAATGTATGTAAATAACTGTTTTGGTTGGCTGGCTTCTGTTCTGTATGGTGTGTTCTGAATGCTTTTAATATTAGCAATAATGGGTTTAAACTCCTGTAAGTTGCTAATGAGTTGATTTTGTGACTGCACAAAAATGTTGCTTTAAAAAATAATAAAATTGCGGCTTATTTTGTATTCCTTGACAGTATGACCTGGAGACTTAACAGTGTTGTGTGTCAAACTCTAATAGTGACATTTTCGATAGCCCAAATAGACTTACTCTTGTGATTTCACACCACAGTTACTCAGCCTTAAGAGTGAGTTTTATCTATGCAACGTACTTTGGTCTATTTCCCATCAACATGTCTTGACTGTTTAACATTGCAATATGTGCATTAGAAGTGTGTGTTAGTGGATTAAGTTTTCTTAGCGTTTGTATAGCTTTACTTCCTCTTTTACAGGGAAGTGGCACTTGGAGATGGTCATTTCCTGGCAGTTGTGGGCTGACGGCCGGCTGACGCTGAGCGTGGCGCGAATAAGCTCGACGTATACGCAGTGGATAAACATTTTGGATTGATTTAAGAGCGCTCTTTTAATTGTTTGAAAAGGCCGCCGCGTGTTTGCAGTGTGCAGACATGCAAGGCGTTCTTGGCATGAAACGTGCATCACTTGTAACGTCTTTGCTTCTGATGCTGGGAGCCCTTGGCTTGCTCTCCTTGGGTCATTTTATGCCATATTTGCTTATGGCATTAAAGTGATAGTTTGATCTAATTTATTAGCAGTGTAATTTAATGCACACGTTCTTCTTTGCCCCAAATGCAGTTGATCAGCCAAGACATTTCATGCTAGAAGTGAAGCTCGTTTTCTGTTCGAGGATATGTAATGATGCAAGTACAGTTAGCATTTTTTATGTGTTAAATGTGGGTTTTTTTGTTGCAGCAGAAGATAGTGTGATTACTAATCTAAACCCAGAAAACCATGGTGCTTTCTGTGCAATGATTTGATGTTACAATATAAAAAATGTATCACTTGCACCAAGTGTTTGTGTGTATATGTATATTTTAACTGTACATAACATACATTAAATAACAATGAAGAATAGTACAATACAATTTAACTTATAATTACAGATGTAACATTCATTGCCATTAAGTCCTTAGTCATCAAATATCAAATTTGTGGAGCTGAAAAAAGAAAAATGTTTCAGAAACAGTAGTCTTGTCTGAGATGAGTTGTTTTCTCATTGGTTTAGTTCTTTTCCCCCAAAGGACAGTGAAAGACTTTTTGGACAGTGTCTCAGTGCCGTATTAAGGCCATTACACCCTTAATTTACTCCGAACAGTGGATTCTTTCTTCTGTTTGTCCTTTATCAGCACTAATGAAGCTTACACTGCAGTGCATAGGATCACAGACACGGCTTTAGCTGATAGTAGAACGTCTTGAAAGGAGAAGCTGGAGCGTGCAGTGTCCGACTGAAATCTGTTGTAGTCATGTAGTAGGATATGCATAGTATGTGGGAGTAAAACCACATTGTGGCTACCACTGTTCTTCTATTGATTCTAAGGTGTGTGTTTTAGGAGCATTTTACAAGGGAGTTGGCAAAGATATTTCTAAGTAAACCTTTGCACTAAAATTTGTACAGGTGATCCCGTTCATCGAAACAGGCCCTGAGTGATTTTAATACGTCGCGAGGCACTACCAGCATGCGTATAGACGGTAACTCACATTTGAGAGTTACATGTTTGTTCATATTGTGCAGCTCTTCTCTCTGCGAGGTTGGAAAGCTTCTCTCCAGCTCTGGTTGAACAGGTTTCAGAGGAGTGATGGCGTGTTGAGAGCTGTTGAGTCAGTCGCATGTCTGCGCGCTCTGCGTGTGCTCGTTAGCGATAGTTGCTGGCAGGAGGAGGGATTTGAAAACAATGCTAGCTATTATTAACAACGTTATAAGTCAGGTTAGTCCTCCGGTTGCTCTCTTCAGTGTGTTAAGCCACTAATTAAAGACCGCCTGTCTGCATCCGTGGTTTATTTTCCTTCATCCCTCCAACCCCTTTACCCTCATGCGCGATGGCCTTTCTGTACCTTTTTCATTCCTGGCTGTAAGCGGGCCTGGTGTGCTTACTCATGTAGGACGTGATTTATACCAGTTGGCACAGAGGTCATTAAGGTCATTAATCGGTAAGGCTGCAGTACCTTCTGTAGTACTTAAGGTCATCGTGGCTCTTATTATATTCTCTTTTCTTGGCTTGGGTGTATGTCAGGAAGTGTCTGAGGAAATCTCAAAAATTCACAGTACTTTAAACAATTTGTTACTTCTTTTCTGGACCTTATAAAGCAAAGAGATGGCAATAATATTGTTTGTGCTCTGCTGCCCTTCCTGTACTATATAAGTCTGTCAGATTGACCAAATTAATTATGAGTTATGCAACTTAAACAGAGCTGTATAAGCAGTATGCCCCTTTCCATGTCCTGCAGTGCATTGCTATTTTTCTCAATGTTTCTATAGATCATATAAGCATTATAGAACATTGTAGTGAATTTAAGTTAATACCAACTTGGCAGTAGCCACATCATTAAATAATTGTTAGAACAGTGTAATATAATGAGATTGCAATCACAATATACAAGCAATAATTAATTATTTTTAAAGTCATTTGCTCCCTATTGCGCCATACCGTCAAGGCTGGCATGTTCCTCCTTAAGGTCACATAAAACATCTTTTCAAATGCCGCTTACAGATGCTTTTGTAGGTTACCATCGCACTGTGAGTGGGGGAGAGAGAGCGGGCCAGTTACTTTCGAGGACTGTCGCCTATGGATGTCTGTGGTATTATCAGGGATCAAGCCTGCAATGTTTTATTGATGCTTATACAGTCATATCAAATCATTTTGAATTCTAAAGCGCCCCTTTCCTGACATTACTCAACTTGCACAGTAGCGACAGCTGCTATGAGTTAGTATAGTTTGGTGTAGTTATGCTGAATGATTGTTCAGGAGTGAATTGATTTTAGAAGTAATATTTGGTTAATAATATTTAGCTGCTGTTGTAGCTAAATTGTATTAACTGAATCTTGTTGTGTAGATCTGTACAGATTCTGTAGATCTGTAGTTACTCCTGTAAAATTATGATAAGCTCCGTTTGGTCTCTGCAGGACCCAGCATGATGAGCTTTCTGTGGTCCCTGCAAAGAGTCCAAATTTGGGCAAGGATTCCAGCCAACCGGTCGTGTGCCCCAAACGTGAGGTGTGTGTGTGTGTGTGTGTGTGTGTGTGTGTGTGTGTGTGTGTGTGTGTGTGTGTGTGTGTGTGTGTGTGT
>JBBPDC010090729.1:0-10011 GCA_037974485.1 Hemigrammopetersius urotaenia
ACACACACACACACACACACACACACACACACACACACACACACACACACACACACACACACACACACACAATTACTGTAATTGTGAGGAACATTTTGCCCTGCTATTAATCCTAGCCCTAACCTTAAACCTAACTCTTACCTTTAACCTGAATAACCCAAAGGCTCTTTGTGTTCTTTTAGTTTTTCCTTAAAAAGTACATTTGTTAAAAACTACACATATTCTTAAGAGGAATAGCAAAATGTCCCCACTTCTACAGATTTACCAGTGTTACTATCATATGAGGACATTTGGTCCTCTCCAAGAAACACACATACAATGTTTTAGTGACTAGTTCTGAAACGTCAGTTAAACAATTACACACAGGTAACAATTGTAAATAAAGTCATGATTATAAGGTTTTACCTTTTTAAATTGTAATTAATCAGGTTAAAATCAGATTGTATCTTTTTTAATTGTAATTAATTAGACTAATAAAACACTGTTAAAATTGTATGTGTGTCTGTGACGAATACATTCCTCGTTCTCCAGCCCTCTGTTCTGGAGAATACCATGAGGCAATACCATGATGACGTCACTCATGACATCACAAACCTGCTCTGTTTCCTGACAGCGTGAATCACTGAAGGCATGGTTCGAATTACAGAGTTACAGGGGTACTAGGGTGGACTGTACCCCCCCCCCCCCCCACACACACACACAAAAAAATCAGGGGAGGGGGGTTCTTAAGATTTTTCTTTTGTTGTTAAAAAAGGCAATACCATGATGATGAGGGGGTAATACACACTCTGACTGAAGGGTTTCTTTCAGTTACAGGTTGAAGGTCATGGAAGCCTCCCTACACCTAAAGGCATGACCTTGGACCTCAAAACTGCCAGGTCTCCTCACCTATGCAGACAATTTCACACATGGAACTCAAACATTATCCTGCTTGTGTGTGTGTGTGTGTGTATGTTTGTGTGAGTAATTTGTACTCATGATGGAGTTTCCAGACTGCAGGGCATGAGTGGGAGAGAGGGAGAGAGAGAGAGACAGAGAGAGAGGTAAGGAATGTGCTTAGAAAGAGTTTATATGAGTCATGAGTGTCAGTCTGAGAGGGTCTGGGAGTGTGTATGTGTGTCTGTATGTGTGTGTAAACTGACCCAAAGGAAGCCACATCATTTCCTTTAGCCTCTGATTGGCTCTAAAACGGCTGTGGGCGGTGGCACATTCATATTTTGGCTGCAGGGGAAAAAAAGAAGGAGAGGGAAAAGGAGGGGTTGATGAGAGAGGAAGAGAAACAAGGGGAGGAGAGAGTGAGAGAGAGAGAAAAAGAAAGAGAAGGGAAGCTCCAACTGTTGGTGCTCCAAGTTTTGAGCGGCAGTGATCTCCTACAGGTAAAAAAGAGCTCTAATCTGTTTGTGTGTGTTTGTACATGAGTAAGGAAAGTGTCTGGGTGTGTCTACTTCTGAGTGTGCTGGAATTGTGTAAATGTGTGTCAACTGCACTGTAGACTGTTCTCTCTAGATGTGTGTGTGAGAGTGAGAGTGAGAATATTTGTGTGTGTGTGTGTGTGTGTGTTATAACTGGAATATAATGGAGAGTGCATGCTGCTGTCATGGGCCATTAGGCCTGTTTGAGCATTAACTAACCAACGCTCCACATTACCACGGCAAACTGGGTTACACACATGCGCGTACACACACACACATACACACTGACTGACTCTCCTGCAGTAAGTTAAACTGTAATTTAATGGGTCAGTATTTTTTCTCTACAGTAACTTCAATCTATAGAGCACTGGCTAGTGTGCAGTATTCAATACTCTAATCTACAATAGTACTTATCTACAATTACAGTACTAATCTGCAATACTCTTCAGTAACACTAACATATGATAATATATAGCAGTTCGCAGTCAACTGTTTTAATCCCCAGTACTTTACTGATAGTAATCTGCTATAATCTTCAGTGATCTACAACAAGAGCAGTAGATTACTGCTGATAGTAATCAGCAGCACTCTGCAGTAATATTTTTTTTTTTAAAGTGATCATTTTCCACATTAGTGATCATTTTCCACATTAATCACATGAATTATACAATAATGGGCATTTTGCTGTATTTGTAACAGCATTTATTCTGTAACACTGATGGATAAGGTACTGTTTGTACTAACACAGTAAGAAGTAATACTGTTAATACTGCTAGGGTCAGGTGCGGTATCTGTGCTTTAACATGTGTACTGTAATGATGTAAAGTACTGTTTGTTATTATTGTAGAGTGTTATTTATACCGTAACAGCTTAATGTAACATAACTATGACCACCAACTAGGGTGCTGTATGTACTGTAACAGTAGGGTAAGATGCTGTTTGTATTATAACAGTCAGGTCAAATATTGTGTGTATGATAACTGTCAAATGCTATTTGTAGTATAACAGTCAGGTAAGGTGCTGTTTGTACTAAAATTTTCAGACACCATGACAGTGCTATGACAGAAAGATTCAGGTGATTTTGTGTTTCTGTGATAACAGTGAGGGGTACCCCTGAATGCACTGTATAGCTAGAAAGAAATAGTACCTTCTCTGGTGTAACACTGAGGCATCACATTATAACATTAATCTGCAGTGCTGTTCGTACTATATCAGTAAAATATAGCTGTATTTCTTCTGTAATATAAAATGTAGTGTTGTCTTCTGTATAACAGTCAGAACTGCAACAGTGACATACATGTGTTGTCTCCTACATAACAGTGATGACTGTAACAGTGAGATACAGTGAAATACTGCACTGTCTCCAATATAACAGTGATTACTGTAACACTGAGATACAGTGAGATACTGCACTGTCTCCTGTATAGCATCCCCCAGGTTTGACATCAAGAGGGGCCCCGGGTGCGGAATCCCGTCAGGCATAAACCCCCAACCCCCGAACGTCAGAAATGGTGGTGTAATCATTTATTGCACTATTAGAAGATCAGTAGTAATTAAGAATTTGTATCAGGTAGTAATCAGGTAGTAATATTGCACATGAAGACTATTGGACACATGATATTGCAAGTAATTAAGTGATTTAGCACCATTTAGAGGACAACTTACAATATTGCACATAATGTTTTAGCACCTGGTAAGAACACTGCACAGTATTTCACACAGACTGTTGCACATCATAGCAAAATTAATGCACATAGTACATAGCACATAGTCACAATGACACAATGTTTTTAAAACCTGTAATAAATATACAGAAAGGAGCAGCAGGCTACTGCACAGATTATTGTGTGGGTGTATGACTGAGGGAAGAGTTGTAGAGTCTTATGGCGGTGGGAGGGAAGGGTTTTCTGTGGTGTTCAGTGGTGCACTTTAAGCTGGTCAGTCTGTGGCTAAAAGTGAGATACAGCACTGTCTCATGTATGACGATGACTGTAAAGGTGAGACACAGTAAGGTAGAGTATTGTGTCTTGTACGGTAGTGATTACTGTTGAGGTTCTCCTTGTACAGTGGTAAAGCAGGACTGTCTGTAGTAAAACACTGAGACATGTTACATGTGTTTTGTTAAACTGTGGGTTTGGTATTTGCCTATTTTAATGTTTACCAAACACAAAGCCACTGTGTGTTTTAAACAGATCCCTAGGCAAATAAAACCAGTTGGACTGGTGTGTGTGGGTGGATCTGGGTCAGAGTCAAGTGGCTGTTACCCCTAAAGAAAGTCACCAGGATGTGTGAAGGGGAACATATCTTTAGGAATATTATGCAAATAAACAAAGTAACACAGTACACAAATCACGTGTGTGTGTAATAACGAGGTGTGTGTGTTTTATAGTTAATGCAAATTAATGTAGAGAATCTGCTATTCACCATTTGCATATTTATTTGCATATTACAGCAGAGCCCAAATTGCTGTTATTCTGTACTAACGGTAATCTACCGTGTTCAGTTACACAATAACTATCTAACAGAAAGATATTACACTTTTATGCTATAATAATTTAGTTCAGTACTATTTACACTTGGTTTAATTAGTTTAATACTAATTGAACAGTACTTTTAGTATTATTTAAACTGAAAGAGTGCGTTCAGTACAATTTGAACTACAATAGTGAGTTTAGTACTTTTTGAACCCCAGTAATGAGTTTACTTCTATGTGAAATGTTATAGTGACCATAGCACTATCTGAACTGATATAGTGTAGCTCTGTACCTCAAAATCATTAATGATAAATAGTATTGGTACATATTATTTATTGAGTGATGTTTTAAGCCCAGGATCAGGCAGCAGCAGGGGCAATTCTGAATGTTCTTTTGCTCTTATTCACCTGACTAAAATAAAAAAGCATTGAATGCGGGGTGTGTTACAGGAGACATGTTTGGAAACACCTGCTTTCATTTGTTTTGTAAGAACAGCGACTGTCATAAATTCCTTCCTACACACACAAACACACACACACACACACACTGGGAGGAAATGTAGTCACATAAAATGTGTGTGTGAGTGTGTGTGTGTGTGTGTGTGTGTGTGAGAGAGAGAGATAGAGAGAGATAGAGAGAGAGAGAGAGAGTATGTGTGTAAGGTAGTTCTTTGTAAATATTTAGACTGGTCAGAACTTTGTGGTCTGCAGAGAAAACCAGGTGTTTCTGAGCCAAGCTCTACACTGCAGCCCCCCCCGTCTCTATTTATCAATTTGTCTATCACTCTCTCTCTCCTTCACTGTCTTTCTATTTCTGTCTCTGTCTCTCTTTAAGATCAGCTTGGATCAGCAGGTTGTATGCTCTTATCTGTATCTGGAAAGATATTGAATAAATGTTTTAAAAGGAGCACTACAGTATATGAACATATGGATTCTTCTGATGTAAAGCAGATATCAATTGTGTTAGGCGTGTCTACACTTTTTCCTTTGTAAAATGAGGTGTGTTGTGATATACTTTATCAAATGATGTCAGCTTCATATCTGACATGTTTGTAACTTTGAAATGTTCATTTTTAAATATTTACCAGATCATGAATGAGAAACCTTGATTACTTTGACACCGTGGCTTCAACAGCGTAAGCACACTGTAACAGGAGTGTTCAGCCAAATTTGAGATAACTATGTTTACTGTTTTTGGAGATACACTGGTCTGAAGCTGAGTCCATGCACAAAACTCAATATAATTTTCTAGAATTAAGATTTCTCAATTCTATTAAAGAAGTCTCATAGCTGTAAAAATAAACTGAAAAACTAAAAAAACAAACAAATCAATGAAGCCATTTAAACTGCATCCAGCTCTTCATTAAGGTGGTGCAGACTTGTGGATATGGTTTAAGACACAGTATGACTTACTGTGGTCTATAAAAGGAACTAAATGGTGCTGCTGTTGCCTTTTTGCACAACAGGGTCTGTTTTCACAATCTGTCTCAGGAACAGGAACGGTTATGAGGTAATCAGTTTCTGTGAGTCATAAATGTGGAGGAATCTGATCTGAGATATGTCCTGCTTTGTGAACAGCAGTCCTCGTGTTGTCTGAAACGGCTGTCTGTAGCCCTGCAGTTTAGTTCATTTTTACAGCCTTAAAGTAAGTCACACTCCTAAACTACGTCCACAAGTCTGTTCCACTTTAATGAAGATGTGGTTTGAGCTGGTTAAGAGAAGTTTTGGGGATGTGTTCACAGAGAAGACTTCTTGTGTTGGCGACTTTAGTCTAAATTTTAACTCCAGACACATCTGGAGGTTAAATGTGTTTCTGTAATAATTAGGTAATATGTAGATTTTGCAGGGCAGTCTGTAAAGATGCAATCAGCTCTGGCTCTGACAGTTCCACACTGTAGACATTACTGATGTCACACAAGCACATAGAATAACCCTGCATGTGTGTGTGTTTGTGTGTGCGGTCATGTATGGTCAGGATGTCAGTGTGTGTAAGAGCTCGCAGTGTGTCTGGGCATCCAGAGGGTCCGTACCGGGCAATGGAGTGTGAAGAGGGTTTAAGCCTGCAGATCTATGAGGGAGTGGACACACTGGACAAACTGTTCAGGCACGCAGTGGCCAAATTCAAACACTTACCCTGCCTGGGGACAAGGGACATCATCTCCCAGGAGGATGAGAAGCAGCCAGATGGAAAGGTCTTTCAGAAGGTACATCTTAACACTAGAGCTAGAAGAATAGCTACCAGTAGAGCTAACATACCAGACGTAGAGGTACAAGTAGAGCTTGCAGCCTAGATAACAGTACAGCTGGCTATAGAGCAACAAGTAGAGCTGGCAGTAGAGCTACAAGTAAAGGTTGCAGTAAAGATAACAGTACAGCTGGCATTACAGCTACAAGTAAAGCTTGCAGTATAGATAACAGTAGAGCTATAAGTGGAGCTTGCAGTAGAGATAACAGTACAGCTGGCAGCAGAGCTACAAGTAGAACTTGCTGTAACGATAATAGTAGAGCTATAGGTAGAGCTATACAGTAGGTTGAGCTAACAAAGTGTGTTTGTATGTGTGTAGCTGGTCCTAGGGGAATACGCCTGGAAGACGTATGAAGAAGTGGAGCGTGAGGTGGAGTTGTTGGGCAGCGGCCTGGCAGCATTAGGTCTAAGGCCAAAGGGCAACATTGCCATCTACTATGAGACTCGAGAGGAGTGGATGATTACAGCGCAGGCCTGCTTCAGACGCAACTATCCATGTAATAAAAACACACATAAGCTCTGGCCTCCAGAGAATGCGTTTTATATACATACTGGATGTGTTTGGACTTTTTATTTTTGTTCTGATGTGTGCATGTTTGTGTGTGTGTATGTAAAGTGGTGACTCTCTATGCCACGCTGGGTGAAGATGCTGTAGCTTATGGACTAAATCAGTGTGAGGCCACACACCTTATAACCAGCAAAGAGTTACTGGACACCAAACTGAGGGTAAATCCACACACACACACACACACACACACACACACACACACACACACACACTTACATACAGACAAGGCCCTTGGCGGATATGCTTACATATGTACTTCACTGTGTATATGTGTGTGTGTATGTCTGTGTGTCAGGCTGTGCTGGCTAAGGCTCAGGGTCTCAAGCATGTGATCTATGCTGGCAGTGGGGTTGTGACTGCAGGAGATTTCCCACAGTCCCTCAGCATCCATAGCTTGCAGGATGTCATGGACCTGGGAGCCAAACCTGAGAACTGTGAGTATTTTAGTCTAGTGTTCAGTCTCATTCAGTCTTGTAGATTTGGTTTCATTTAATTTAATTCAGTTTAGTTAATATACTTCTATCTGTTCAGTTTGTTTCTGGTTAATTGAGTCTGGTCCTGTTCCATTTAATTCAGTTTTGTTCTATTTAATATAGTTTTGGTCTATTTCATTCTGCCGGGGTTCCAATAAGCTTAACATTGCTTAATTGAGTTTACTTTCATCTAATTTATCGTGTAATAACAATTAACAGTAATCTCTCGCTTTCTCTTTCTCTCTCTCTCACAGCGGAGGTGGAGTGTGTTCCTCCTTCTCCGTCTGATCTGGCGGTGGTGATGTACACGAGTGGATCCACTGGTCAGCCCAAAGGTGTCATGATGCTCCACAGTAACCTCATCGCTGGAATGGCAGGCCAATGCCAGCGCATCCCAGGGCTAGGGTAAGCTTTAGGATCCAATCAGAAAACAGCACTCAAGTCAATCACAGCAAAGTATTAAAGCAAAAGTTTACACAGAACTTTTGCTTTAAGCTGTACTGTGAATCACTGATTGTGTGTGTGTGTGTGTGTGTGTGTGTGTGTGTGTGTGTGTGTGTGTAGGTGTAAGGATGTGTATATAGGTTATCTCCCCCTTGCTCATGTTCTGGAGCTGACCGCAGAAATCTCCTGTTTATCACATGGCTGCAGAATCGGCTACTCATCTCCACACACACTGTCAGACCAGGTAACACACACACTTGCGCACACACACACACACACACACACACACACACACACACACACACATACCCTTTAATTTCTCCTTTAATATGATAATATGATTAATATTGTGTTTGTGTGTGTAGTCCAGTAAGATAAAGAAGGGGAGTAAAGGGGATTGCTCAGTGCTGAAGCCCACTCTGATCGCTGCTGTACCAGTAAGAAATCCTACACACCACCACACACCACATACTAGTGTACATTAAACCATACCAGTACATGCTAGTACATACTAAAGCACGCCAGTACATATTAGTACACACCAGAAAACACACTAATCCTCACAATGACATATTAATGCACACCAGTATGCATTAACGTACATGAATTAGGAGCGGATAGTCTGAACAGGAACTTTTATCTGTGGTCTATTTTCATTCATTAAATACTGTTAGAAATCTACAAAAACCTTTTGAATATTGCACAGATATTTGCTTTAAAAACAGGCTGTGTATTTCAGTGATGCATTTTCTGAACTGGGGTGCAAAGGTAGGCCTTGGATGGCATCAAGCCTTTATACAGGAACATGTCCTAAAATATAATTGGACAACATAATAAATATTATGTTTGGTAGCTGTCACTTGCATTTACCTCCCATTTTGAATAGAGTGGCTAGTTTGGAGAGGCTGAGAGTGGTTTTTTTGTTCCCATTTACGATTATATTCTATGAAGTGTTACTTTTCGCACCCCCCATACACACACACACACACACACGATTTCTTGACCATTCTAGGGCAGTAACACTCCCTTTCCTCACAGTCTTACAGTCAGGTCTCACTTTCTCCACTGTCACACCTTCTCAGCATCACACCTCCTCCTCTTCCAGCCCGAAACTTTCACTGCTCCACGCTGGGAGTCTGATTCTATTGCAGAGTAGAACCTACTCTAATGTAGCAATTATATTAATTTATTTGTACATTCATTTTTTGTAACCACTTAATCCTTACTAGGGTTGCAGGAACCTCGAGTCTTTCCTGGGGGCAACGGGCACAACGAAGGGACTCGCTTACACACAATTTATAATTTCCAGTTCACCTGACACGCATGTCTGTGGACAGTGGGAGAAACCAGAGACCCCAGAAGAACAACAACAATAATAAAAATAATAATCATAAAAAATAATAATATAACAACAATTAGTATTATTACTGTTATTACAAGAACAACCATAACAACAACAATAATATTAACAATGTTATTGTTGTTATTATTATATAGTATAGTTATAAGTATTATTATTATTATTATTATTATTAAATGTTTATAATGTTTATAGATTTGAGTTGTAGTGTCAGTATCTGCATTAATCATGTTAGTCTTAAGTCTGTTAGAAATTAATGAACACCTCCATGTACTTTAAAGCCTCGAGCTGAAGCTTGGCTTCTTATTCGCCACCTTCTTGTGTGTGTGTGATGATTTAGGCAGTTAGCACTGTGCTACTTGGTGGGGTATAAGCTTCCATTACTTGTTAAATACATTATCGCTGAAACATTAGAACCTTTAGGAAATTAATAAACTAGCACGTCAAATTGTGTGGACTGTTGATAGTCTGTGCGTGTGTGTGTGTGTGTGCAGGAGATAATGGACCGTATCTATAAGAACGTGATGGGTAAGGTCAGTGAGATGAGCATGGTCCAGAGGACTCTCTTCAGAATGGCCTACAGATACAAAGTACAGCAGCTGGAGCAAGGGGCGAACACACCGATCTGCAACATGTGAGTACACACACACACACAAACACACACACACTTTTTCTCAACAAATACCCAAGCTACTCATAAATAAATAACTATAATCATATTACAATCATATTAACACTATAGTACATCGTTTCATTTACTCTTTATTCATTTCTGTGTATGTGTGTTGCAGGCTGGTGTTTAAGCGTGTGTGTGCGCTGTTAGGAGGGTGTGTGAGGATGATGATGTCTGGGGGAGCTCCTCTCTCTCCAGACACACACCGCTTCATTACAGTATGTTTTTCTCCCATCGTCGTTGGATACGGACTCACAGAGACCTGTGGAGCAGGAACCATCTCAGAGTGTATGTACACACACACACACACACACACACACACACACACACACACACACACACACACACACACACACACACACA
>JBBPDC010090750.1:0-10008 GCA_037974485.1 Hemigrammopetersius urotaenia
GTGTGTGTGTGTGTGTGTGTGTGTGTGTGTGTGTGTGTGTGTGTGTGTGTGTGTGTGTGTGTGTGTGTGTTTGAGTGTGTGGAGGGATTGTTGAACTTAGGAGAAGTGGCCAAGATTTGAGTTTTTAAAATGCATCATATCGAGTTTTTAAGTGTACTGTATTATATATGTCCATTTTATATCTCCATTGCTCCATTTAATGTGGTCTATATATATATATACATATATATATATTACACAAAATTGGACAGTTATTTTTATTTATTTGTTTATTTCGCCAAAATGGTGTGTCACATATTTTACAAAGTACGTAAACGGCTCATGTGTAGCACTGTTAAGTCGCTGAAATCTTAATGTGTGATCAGGCATCCTCACAATCGATCTATCCCTCATTTTTAAATCACATTCAATAGTAAGTTCAGTGTGCATTTTGCTACTAATGTCCTGTCAGGGCATTTGCTTTTTGCAGCGAAAAAGAGGGGTTCATCACCAACCAGAACAAACCTTCCGCGCTAAATGATAAACATAAAATCTTAAAGACGTGTAACAGCTACTTTTGGCTACAGATATTCAGAAACGGTGGGGAGTTCAGCTATGTGAGATTCCCTGTCTATCAGTGATAATAAAGCTTGATCTGGCCCGCGTCTGTCTTCTGCCTCGTCTGTAACTTGGTGTGTCTTTGCTCTCCAAAAGCGCCGTTACACTAAGTGGAGACAACGAGCTGTGACGCGCAATTACGTCTCGTGGTTTCTTTCCCCACCCGTACTGGCACGGAATCTCCTGATTGGCTAGTGGCTCATTAGCGCTGGTGTTTCTCTCCTCACAGTCTACAGGAGGACCCTGAGCTGGAGTGCTGGTTCTCGCCCTAGGCGAGAAAAAATCCCCCGCCAATCAGACAACGGAACGCAGGCTACTACTGACCAATCCCAGCTCAGGGGGCGGAAAATTGGTGGGAAAAGAAACGGGCCACGCGGTGCCGGACGCCGCGGTTGAGCGCTCCGCTAATGGAAGTGAGGGGCTTGCCTGTGTTTTCTGTTTTTTTTGGGTGGGAGCGGGGGCGTCTCCAGCGCAAACACGGTCCATCCCTCTTCCCTTTGGGGGCTTAGTTTGCTTGTGTTTCGTTCCCACAGCTAGTCACATCGGATTCCTCTGGGAAAGAGCTCAAATCTGTCCCGTTTGAACACGGGGAGCAGCGCGGGATCCGCCGCCACGAGGGTCTCCACTTCTCCCTTCAGCTGATTTAACGCTCTTTCATTTTCTGATCACAGTGTAAACAAAAAAGAAAGGAAGGGGGAAGGCGAATAAAGGAGGAAAAAGGAAGACTGTGGATAATGACATTTGATCGCGAAGACCGCAGTTGATCACATTGTTTCTTGAAGTGATATTAGACTTTTTTATTTTTATTGTTTGTTAAGCTCTGCCTTCTAAACTGAAGAAGAAGTGAGTGAAGATCTAACGAGCATCGCTTCTCCCATAACCTGGATGTTGACAGCTCGTGCTTCCTTTCGCTCGTGACTACTTTGTTTTTTCTTTTTCCTTTTTTCTTCTTAATTTAATAGTGAAAGCGAGACAGCAAAGGAGATCGATCCCGTAGAGTTGTACTCTTGTCTTTTACTGGGCCATCGAGAGAAAGAGCGTGCAAGAGGGAGAGAGAGAGAGCGAGAGAGAGAAAGGCGCAGGGGGTACGGAGTTGGAACAAGAAGAAGAAGTATAAGAAGTGACGGGGGAAGAAAGTCAGTGTTCATGTTCGGGATCCAGGAGAGCATTCAGAGGAGTGGGAGCAGCATGAAGGAGGAGCCGATGGGCGGCGGCATGAATGCGGTCAGGACGTGGATGCAGGGCGCCGGAGTGCTGGACGCAGCCACAGCCGCCCAGAGGTGAGGAGATCCCGCATCACCCCGCCGCTACAACACAATCCTCGTCCTTACTGGAGCAGCAGCGCGCGTTTTCATATGCAGTGTTATCCGAGTTAGATCTTCCTTTCAGACCTTACGGGATATCTTCAACACTGCGGGAAACAAACTGTAAAAAGACAGAAATGGCATATGAAATTGCGCAAAATGAGTTCTAAAATTTACTAATTAATTTCCGTTAACATACAGAGTATGCCTTTATTATATATAATAAAGCGTTAAATTAAATTATGTATACATGTTTAGTGTAGTTTGCATTTTATTATTGCAGTATATGATATATTATGCTTATATGTATGTATTTTGCACGCGTATTACAGTAGGCTACAATAGATCAGGCAAAATTGTGCATTCCAAACTCCATTTCAGTAAACGGATGCAGTTATTATTATAATACAATTCAAAAATGGTGAAAAAGTGAATGTATGGCAGCGTGTTTAATTCAGTGTCCTGTAGTGTTAATGGCTGTTTTTGTATGTGTGTGGCCGCAGTGGAGTGGGTCTGGCCCGGGCTCATTTTGAGAAGCAGCCGCCTTCCAACCTGCGCAAATCCAACTTCTTCCACTTCGTGCTGGCGCTGTATGACAGACAGGGGCAGCCCGTGGAGATCGAGAGGACCTCGTTCGTGGGCTTTGTGGAGAAAGAAAAGGCAAGTAGCACTTCGGCCGAGTGACTCCCCACCCACCCAAGGACCCTGCGTCTTCTCATTAAAAATATTTAACTTATTTCGAAACATTTAACTGGTTTTCGTTTATTAAATAGAAATGATTAAAATTGTTCAAATAATTAAAACATTAAAAATCACACAGTTAAACTTGCTGTAAACACGATTTACTGAGAGCAGGGCGGGAGTAATTATTCGTCTCTGTTGGGGGTTTTTGCTCTCAGAGCTGTGCTTAGACTCTTCTGAATATTTTAATGATTTAGGCAGTTAAGCGCAGGACAGTTAATTATTACTGTTACTATTATTATTATATTATTTTTTTATTTTTACAATAGCTGCTTCAGCTGCTCTCCAGACACGCTCTCACTCGGTCAGTGCCGCTCTTGTCCCGTGTAAAACACACATCGCCTCTGTCCCCTACACTCACAGTCTCAGTCTCTCTCAGGACCGTGGCGCCGTCATTTACCTGCCGGTAAAAAGCTGTTAGTGAAATTAGTGCTGTCTGAAACGGACAGTGTTTCAATAAGTCGAGTCCGGCCATGCTGCTGTCCCTCCACACACCCTGGTTTTTATAAACTCAGTGAAAGAATTTCAGACGGGTCTGTCTGAAACCCACCGGATTTGCTGAGGTGCAGCTAAGAGTTTTCTCTGCCCACATGGGAGCTGCAACAGTGGAGTATAATGTGAACATTTATTTATTTTTGTAGGAACCTTCTGGAGAAAAGACAAACAACGGGATCCATTACAAGCTGCAGCTTCTCTACAGCAATGGTAAGCAAATCCAGCATTAGGACTGAGTTTAGAGAAAAATACAAAATAACACTAAAATAAAAAATAATAAAAAGCTCAGTAAAAGCAATATAACTGTATAAACAGAATTTTAATTTGTCCAGTGTTTTTGTTGAGGGGCATAATCAGTTGACTGAAGCGTGAATTTTATGGACTGAAAATGTGCCAAATTTTGTGTAAAATTCTATTTATTATTATTATTATTATTATTATTATTATTATTATTATTATTATTATTATTATTATTATTATTATTATTATTATTAGTGTTATTATTATTACGACGACCTTTGTTATTACTCTGACGATAATTTGCTGTACTAATATATTTTTATTTTATCCTCGACCGTTATGTATTTTAATAGATAAACAAACAGATCGAGCCAATGTTTCGTTCTGTTAAAGAGGTTTGCTAAATTAAAAACGTGCATTAATACAGTAAGTGTGTGAAATCACACAATTTCCTTCAAACATAACATAAAGATTGAGTGTTGCTGCCGCCTCCGAGATACTAAAATTCTTATTTGAATTGTTTAAAGTCCACGTTTCCTGTTTGTGATCCTTAATGACTATTAAATGTATAAGTCCGTTTATGGGCCTGTGCTCCCCTGACTCGCCTGAAAGATGTAAATAAAGATTTCTCCTGCTCTTTTTCTGTTTTGTTTTAAGAAGTACTTACTGAGGTACATTAAACTAATTTTTAATTCTAAATGTACAAAGACAAAGAAAGTAGAAGAGGATCACTCTGGCCATCTGAATAGTTATGACTGACACAGTGATGAGGTGGGGGGCTGTTGGGGTGCGAGAGTATGGCAAAAGAACATTCCTTATTCGTTTTCTCATCTACTTTTCTCTCCAGCCATTGAATTAGTTTTTGTAGCTTTATGAAGTGACACCATGACTTCTGTAGGCTTTGAATGCTTGGACAGGAGAACACATTTTAGGCACGCATTAGAAATGTGGAACAGTTTTACTCACTTCATTTTTCTCTTTTGCAGGAATCAGAACAGAACAGGACTTCTATGTACGCTTGATTGACTCCATGACCAAACAGGTATGGTTGTATATATTTTATAGATAAAACATATATATATTTAATAAAAGTATGTTATGCATACTCTCATGCACCCTATGAGTCGGGGGATGCGCTGCATACTTTAGGGGCACAGGGAACTAAATATGACTTCTTCTCTCTGGAAAATCATTTAAAATGACTGATGTTTGGATGTGTGTATGTGTCTGTGCATGTAGTTTTGACATTCACCTACAAAATCCCACCTACTGCCTGTTTGTGTGTATTGTCTATTTCTGTGTGTGTGTAAATGTGATCATTTGTGATGAGCTGTAGCTTTGTTAGTTTGCACTGGGGATTCTCAAATCTTGCTGTACATTCTTGCTATGGAGTGCACTCAGGGTCTCAGGGCCCAGCAAACCCTTTGAATTACACAAGCTTCTCGCCCCTCCTGTCACCGACACCTCTCTTTGCGTTAAAAGTGTGCGTTCTGTTGGAAACTGGAGAACCCGGGTGAAAGCAAGGCCCTAAACCGCTGACAGCTGAGTGTACTTTAGAAGGTCCATGTTTCACAACATATTTAGGCAAGAGGACTTCTCTGTTATTTTTCCATCTGATCGCGGTGGGGCTTAAGTTTGCCTTGCTTTCTATTGGCTTGCATGCTGTGACTGGAAGGCCAGCTGGATTCAGAGATGCAAATGTTTAAAAGTGAACTGTTCAAACGGCTGATGTGTAGGCCCACAGTGACTTTCTAGCTTAAAAAATAATTTTTGTCAAGGACTTACCAAACACTGCATAAGTCAAAAGAGTAACAACTGAATCTGGGGGTTAAAACTCTGCTTCTTAAGACACGGGAGATGTCCTACAACATTTTTAATTATTGGAAAAATCTTTAATTAGTTTAGAATATATTATATTTTGTCGTGTTATGTCAAGGGTCTTTAAAAAAAACACAAGGAACTTCAAAGTGATTCTTCTGTAGCATTAGGCCAAGGAACTCCTTTTGCAACCGTTATTGTCAGGAGTGTAGATGATGTGTGATGAGGGCATGTGTGGGTTGAAATTTGTGAAGATGTATGATAGTTCGCAGGTGTTAGTGCGCAGTGTAGTAATCCTGTGGCACTCTCAGGGAGCGGCAATCTGAAACTTTAGCAAATCACTGTCAATACACCAGCAGACTATGTGAACATGTATCTGTGTGTATCCTATAGCATCTGTGTGTGTCTTACAGCTCTTTGACATTACTGTTCGTTATTTTCTTGTCATTCTCTCATGTCATTCTTGTCTTTAGCAAAATAATGCCCATGCTACTGAAGTGCAATTATGTGTGCTGGTAAACCAAAATAGAGGGTTTCCATGCTACGCTAAGGCCAGTCCAACTTGAAGGTTTGGTAATGTCGAGGTAGTGGGTACAAATCCACAGAATTCTTTAGCTATGCTAAGTTGTGTATGCATGCTTTGGCAGCTGGTGTGTGAAGCTGGCAGTGGCTGTCACTGTGCTGGGCTATTGAGCTGTGTGTGAGCAAGGCAGATTTATACTTGCAGGTGAAAGGCAGGGGTGTCATACTGGAGGAATAAATACTATGGCTGCAGGACAGGCTCGCTGCACACTTTTTCAAAGCACCACCTCAATAAAAAGCCGTTTATCTCACTGCCTCTCTCCCCCCCATGAGCATATATTTCAGTTTTTGATTTACGGGCTATTTCTGTGGACCCAGCAAAGGGCGCTGCAATACCTGTTAATGATGTCGCGGGCAGTGAAAGAGGGAGAGAGAGTAGTTTGGCGTCCGAGTGGACATGATGGCATAATATAGCTCTGCTCTGCGCTCCCTGAGTTGTGGAAGCTCATGTCCCCTGGGTCTCTTTCACAACAAAAGAGCCTTTCACTTCATTTCCCAACGTACCTATCTTTGAGCTGGACTACACAAATATCATGATTTTACGTACAGTCCCATTCCATTTCTAGCTAGCCTAAAGACAAGATGGCACCATCCCTACTAATAAGGCATTTCCTTGCTATATATATATATTATTTTTGCTTTAGTTTTAATTAACTTATTGTAGTTACTTATTAGTAAATCTTATTTTTTAATAATAATATTTGAATATATAACTTGTGTGTGAATGAACATACAAAACAACATGACATAATATTTTTCAGATAGACTGTGCCCCACCTGACACAAACAAATTAAGAAAACATACAGAATTAAAGTTTTTAGGATTAATATACACCTAAATTTCACAGTGTTAGGCCCAAAACTAGTACAAATTAATGATGTCATAAACATACTAGTCAACTCCCCACTTGGTACCAAATAAGTCCTAAAAGTTTTGAATGTTGAATTAACAACAGAACACACTTAAAAAGTTAATATACCATTAACCGTCATGAATACATGAGGTTATGCAGATATTGATTAAAGCACTCTTAGCAATGAAAAGGTGCTGAATAAGTCTTTAGATTAACAACTGAACAATAAGTCTGAAGTTTGAGGAATTAAATCTTTTCCCAGTATAAATGCGCACACTTGACGCCTAAAGTGTAAAAAGTTAAGCCGATTTTGCACAGCTCTATCCAAAGCACACTGTGGTAACAGACGTAGGAGCTGAGGAGCACTCAAAACGTGTTTAAGATTTCCCATTAAAAGGCCATAACTCAGTACAGAAGCGACTCTGGCGGGCTGGCATGGGCCCAAAAGCACGCCACTGTTACAGAGCCGGTTTATGGAGTTGTTTGACACACATTTCTCATTAGTACTATGGGAGTCTGGTTGCATGGATAATGTGCGGATTGCATGTGGGAGTGGTGGAAAAAAGTGATAGTAGGAGTAAAGGGCATGAACGATGACGAAACTAAATTGAGCGAAGGGGAACACATTAAGAATTTGATGCACTGAATTTACTTCATTTCCACATAAATAAAGTATATTACACTGACTCCGTTTTGTTTCTTGGCAATAATTGTTTTAATGTGATTTATTCACGTGTATCCCTTTTAATCAGATTAATTCAAGGCATGACTTTTTTCAATGTGTATGTGATAATACAGAGCAAACATGGGTAGAGATTTGCTCGTTTTCTCTGACACACCGTGCCATATCTTGACTTAATTCACTCCCACATACACTCTCTCTGTGAGCCACGAGAGGAGAGGAGAAGTACAGCGTGTCAGGTTGACAAGCTATATCTGTGTTGAGTGTCTGAGTGTGAGATGGATCTGATGAAGATGGTGGAGTGTTACAAATTCTCACGTTCACTTTCTCTCTCTCGCGCGCGCGCTCTCTCCCCTCTCATCCTTGCTGCTCCACAACAGCTGAGCAGTGGAACAAAGGCAAATCTCACACGCAGACACTTGCAGCAGTCACACAATGCGCCCGACACATTTGCCGGTGATGCTAACAAAGAGGGAAATGTGTTTTAATGTATTTATAGTGGATTGTTTACATGCCTCAGATGCACTTGTCACTTCAAGGCGGCGAAGGCAGGTCGCAAACGAGCTATGAGGCGCGGCTCGTGCAAAATGAAATATGTATTAAAAGCCGCGTCGGGGGCTTAATGAAAGCTTCATACAGAAGCCTCCATCATGCATGTTTCATGCTCTCCCTGGCCTTCCCTAAGCAGCTCTTTATTCACATAGCTCTGGGCTGGAGCTGCCAGGTACACTCCAACTCCCCTGTTGCTTGTGGATGTCTTCAAGTGTGTATGTGTGTGCGGTTTTTTTTTTGGGGGGGGGTGTTGTTAATTAAAGTTTCCTCCTGAAAAGCAAAACAAATGTGGAGTATTGAAGCCTTCTTTAGGTGAAGTAATTAAAAAAACTGTATATTATTATAGTTTTACTGAAGGTTAGAATTTGGTCTTTTTTTATTTATTTTATACAGCATTTGACAATTAACATCAAATTCCCACAGTGGTGGAGTGGTTAGAAGACTGGTGGGGTGTTGGGCTGAAGACTAAGCAGTCTGGGTTCAAACCCCACTAAAGGTAGACTTTAGCGCCTCCTGTCTAGTCTACTAGTTTATGCTCTGTGCTACACGACACAAAAATTAAATAATTCATTGAAAAGTAGTTGCGCACTTTAAAGGGCTGCTATATGAACAAAAGTGCAATAACATTTGGTTTGCAAACACTTTAAACAAATAAAGTGCTTTTTAACAGCAGTATTTCCTTTAAGACAGTTGCACAGCTACAGTTCAGCCCAAACAGCTACAGCAGAAACGTAGAGCCCAAAAACAATGAAGTTTCAAAATAAAAATAAAAAAATAACAGACTGTGTCAACGTGCAATAAATAATATATATATCAGAAAGAAAAATATAGCAAATTTTCCACAAGTCATATTGTATGTTTAATGATGTTTAATGATGTTTAATTTAGCAAATAAACGGTACCCGTGCATTGTATTGTATGTACATTTTTAGAGCTATTTAGACAAGACATGGGTATCACCCGATATCTTACTGTTGTATATAAACACACTTGTCTCTGAGGAAATGTACTTACGTGTCCTTCTCTGCCTAGATAGGTTAGACTGCACTGATTCTGTTCATTAGACTGCAGGGCATTTGTAAGTGTGTCAGCGTCGCATTTGGATGCCAGAAACACTTCCCCAAAGTCAACACAAACGCAATAAAGTGACACAAATCTCCTGTATTAGACATTTCCTGCAATCAGGAGCTGTTTGGAGCCCTAGATGATGTCAGATAGGACATGAATGCTGCCCTCTATGCTTGGTCTGTGGCCACCTAAAGACTTAATACCAATCATATGCAAGCCACTTATGAGGTAATTAAGACTGCTTCATGACATTCTGAAAATGTCTGTGTGTGTCTGTGTTTGTGTGTGTGTGTGTGTGTGTGGGTGTCAGTTCACAAAAATAAGTTATAATAATATTTGTAATCCAAAATATTTTCTCAAATCATGCTTATTTTATATGCTCTCTGCTGGCAACTCACTGGAAAGTGGTCAGTGATCTGTCCAGTCAATTAATTTCCCCCTATGAGTCTGCTTAACTGTATTAGGGATAGATAATCCAGTTCTTATTGTTGTCCTGTTTCTTTGTGTGTGTGTGTCTTGGTTTTTACCTTCTTTTCCATTTTGGTCAACATTAAAATTAAAGAGACTTTAATCTGTATGTTTGGTCATAGTGATGAAGCCATTCTTCGCACTGATTTGTAAACACTCATTGAGGATGATTGAGGATGTCAGTGAGGTTGTCCAGACACACATTGTTTTCTGTAGCCTGAGCAGGACCTTGGAGGAAAAATCACAGAGTTATTTTGGGAGATGCTTCAGACAGAAGAGTATTATATGCAATGGCTGTTGTTATTCAGAGGCTGATGGATGCAGGTTATGTGAAAAATGGAGGGCCTTACATATGAAACAACTGTGTGGCACAGTAGAGGACGTGTGGCTCTGCCCCCATCTCCCTTTTCTCTCTCTCTCTCTCTCTCTCTCTCTCTCTCTGTCTCCCTCTCTTTCTTTCTCTCTGTTTCTACTCTACTACTATCCCTTCTTTCCTTCTTCTATCCTTTCTCTACTCACAAGTTTCTCTCTAAACTCTTTCTCTCTCTCTCTCTCTCTCTCTCTCTCTCTCTCTCTCTCTCTCTCTCTCTCTCTCTCTTTCTTCCTC
>JBBPDC010090771.1:0-10007 GCA_037974485.1 Hemigrammopetersius urotaenia
GCGTTAGTGAGGTCAGGTACTGATGGAACATTGCTGTGAGGATTTGATTGTATGAGAGCGTTAGTGAGGTCAGGTACCAATGCTGGAACATTGCCGTGAGGATTTGATTGTATGAGAGCATTTAGTGAGGTCAGGTACTGATGTTGAAACATTGCTGTGAGGATTTGATTGTATGAGAGCGTTAGTGAGGTCAGGTACCGATGCTGGAACATTGCTGTGAGGATTTGATTGTATGAGAGCGTTAGTGAGGTCAGGTACTGATGTTGAAACATTGCTGTGAAGATTTGATTGTATGAGAGCATTAGTGAGGTTGAGTACTGATGCTGGAACATTGCTGTGAGGATTTGATTGTATGAGAGCTATAATGAGGGCAGGTACTGATGCTGGAACATTAGTTACTTCAGAACATTTGAGTAAATCACCAACAAACCAAAACGTCATTTATAAAAGTTTTTACTTTACAAGTATCTGTGCAAATCGGCCCTCGACAGCAAGACGGACAACAGTCTTTCAAAGAATAAATGAAAAAAATAAACCTCTAAAACACCTAACAACACCTGCCAACCCCACACTAGAGGACCTGCATGCTGCACCCTCACAAACACAGATTTGGGTTCCTTGGAGTGATGCCACTGAGGAGTGTAAAGTATATGAAGAACCATTTAAAGCTTAAAAGAACCTCCACATAATGTAAAGCCGTTTACTTGTAACTGCATGTACAAGAGAACCACCTCTCAGAAACTGTACCTTTTTACGAGTGTAAGGTACAGTAAAACTAAAAAACAAAAAAAACAGAAGTTTCTAACAGTGCTGCTGGTTCAGTGTTTCAGTAACTTGTCAAATTTTAAATCCTGCAGAAACACAAGAAATGTCTCAGATACAAGGTTGTTGCTCCAAACAGAACCTCAAACTGTTCCATCTGAATGTAGAACCAGGTTAAATCTCCCGGAGCTCCTCAGCTTCACTGATCCCAACACAGCCGAGGGTCTCGATCCTCAGAGAGGAGAACCGAAGGCCCTCTGAGTGAGTCTGTAAGGAGGGAGGAGTTCATGAGAGAACCACCCACTTTATAGAACATGGGAGTAAACGCTGCTCTAGATTCATGCTTCCTCCTCAGAAATACTTCATTTTTTTAAAACACTAAAATAAAAAGCAAACTTAAATGACATGATGGGCCCAGAAGGCTGTCAGTGATTGGCTGTTGATATCTGATTGGTTGCTGCTGTCTCTGATTGGTTGTTGATCCTTTTTATGATCTGAAATCCAAACTTTACTCATCCTGGAGCAGGTCAGGCATGGTGATGGAGAGAGACAGCACCCCCCAGAGGCATTTCACAAACAGGGATTTCTCAGGTTGGCCAGATTTAACTCAAGGACTTCGGGCTTAAGTGATCTGGCTAAAGTGAGAAATCCCACTTTGTGAAATTAGTGTTAATAATAATAATAAAAAAAAAAAGTTAAAAGAGTGGGTCAATATAATGACTAAGACAGCTTCGTACGAATGTTTGTTGTACAAACTACATAATAAGAGTAAAGTCTTTACAAGCGACACAATAACTATTCATACTTTTATTTGCTGTAATATCTGCTTATTTTCTCTCTCCTTAATTAGTATTCCTTCTGTATCATCCACTGTGTATTGTTGACCCTGTTGTGCAGTATCTGTGAGAAATTGTAACTTATATTTTGGATGATATTGTCATGTACCAGATGAAAACAATAAAAACTTGAATTATAAAAAAAACCAAATACGTGGCATCACTGACATCACAGAGAAGGACACGGCGTGAGAAAGACACACTGTACAGTCCAGACATTCATCAGGAGGGGAAACTGGGTCAGTAACATCTGGGTGGAGGTGCTTAGAGTCCTGCAGACTGTCCATCAGCCTCAGGTCTTTGTCAGAAACCTTTTCACACAAAGTCGAGGTTAAAATACCTCCAAATGTCCACCAGGGGGCAGTCTTTAGTCTCCTTAGTGTGCCTGAAGTTCTCCATCTCCTCACCACCTCAGGCCACAGGATTCAGCAGCAATTTGGGTTGAAAAAAACAGGTAAGGTATTACAGTTCATCCTGTACAAACAAAAACAAACAAAGATTCATTATAAATACACAACATTCAAGCTCAAAGACATTTTACACAATTAAAGATCATCTTACATCTTCCACTCTGTAGGGTTTAGTTCCCCACACACATTTAGCTGAACTACCCAATTAGTAAATTATTAAATTAAATAATGTGTCACAAATAAGATGATGGATTTAATTCAGAAAAAAAGATTAGAACGCGTAATTTTATGAAGTGATCGTGGAACCTCTTGAAACGTTTGATGTGTTTTAATTTTTATGCCCCATTTGTTCCATTTGTACTTTGATATATTTGCAAGGTTTTATACATTAGAGAGACATTTTCCAGCCTCTCTTCATCCCTCCGAATTAAACTGACTTTCTCTTACTGTACTTTTAGGACCAAAATATGCAAATGAGCTCCGTTCTGCTTCTTTTGCATCGTGTTCAGAAAAGATTCCATGTTGAAACACTCCTTATAACTTCAGCATGAATAGGTGGAGCTGTATGTTTTATTGTTTTTCATTACAGGTGGGCTTAACATGTGATATATATATGACTTACTTGTGATTGTAAATTTGTATAGTTTAAGTGTTTTTTTTTCTCTCATTATAGTGTGTGTGTGTGCGAAACGAGGTGTGTTTTGCACGGGTGGGGTTCGGTCAGTTGTGTACTAGTTGGTTAAATATCAAAATAATCCTCATATTGTTGGATGGCTGTGTTAATAAGACTCGAATACAATTTAAGGCTTTAAATATTAGAAAAGAAAAAGTAATGCAGAAACAAGGAAAGTAACCTTAGTAAAGAAAACTGAATTTTCAGTGTTTTTGATACAGGCCCTTTAATGTTAGTCTGATCAGGGCGTTATCCCTCCTGTACCTTGAGTGTGTGTCCGTTCTGTACAGCGAGCTGCTGCAGTCTCTGGCGAACGACGTCAGCGATGACACTGGAGTCCCGACTGTTAATGTACTCTCCTCCCTGGTGCCTCTGTGTGTGTGTGTGTTTGGGGTAAATTTAAACATAAATACACAATACATATATTAGGCAATACATACTAGGAGTAATATAAGCCTTTTTACTGGATTTGAATCATCTGTATACACTTAATATTTTTGTTAATTTAGAGTTTTAGGTAATATAGAGTTATTATTAACTAAACATGAATTATAAACAAATGGCTGTAAGCTGAGCTCACAGGACACGTCCTCTTACCCTTCGGGTGCCCAGGTATGGGTAGAAGCGGACGGTGGGGTAGGCAGTGATGCCCGCGTTCTGGCAGGTCTGGTAGTGAGCCTGACAGTCCACCTTTCCTGCTCGGACCATTCCCTTCAACACCTGCAAGACAGAAGACAGTTTACAGCATGATCCTTTATACCAGATCCTGAAAGATCTCTCAGTGCTTCGTCCCGCACACAAAATAACACTTACATCTATCAAACCTCACTCTTTGAGAACCATGAAGGCTTACACTTGAGTCGCTTCGTTTCGTTCTATTTTGCTTTGAATCACCTTGTTTTTGTAAAAGTACTATTTTCTGTCAAACTTTCTGATCTCTGTCACACTGAGGAGATTAAAAGTGAACAAGTGTTTTACTAACAGGCTGTAAAGTGCCTAAAGATACAAGGAGCCTAGATAAAGGAGCTCCGCCCACTCAGTATTCAGCACCACCAGTATACTGATCACCGCCTGATCATCTGGAGTCATCTGCTCTTGGTTCTTCTTTGAAAGTCTGTTCTTCAAGACTACAGTAAAAATACATGGAAGTCTTTGGAATCAGAATATAGAGACATGAAAAGTGGTTCAAGACTTTTGCGCAGGCCGGCAGACATCAGACTTACTGAACTCTAGCACAAGGTGATCTAGGGGCTGAGAAAGATCTAGTGGCGACAAAAGAGACGCGTTAAGAAACCGCATGGTCATTCTAGGTCAGCATTTCATGACAAATAACAGCTTAATCTGCATCAGCCAAAGGTCTTTGTGCGCAGTTAGTTGCCCAATCAAACATCGAACCATGAGGAACAGAGATACGATCTGCTGGGCTCAGGAAGGCCACTTCACACAGCTGTGTGTGTGTGCGAGAAAGAGATTGCGGTGACACTGACTCAGAGTTGACTGCCACACTGCCTTTTGATTGGTCAAAATGCTGTCATGACAACAGACGGACATGGAAAAAGGACACTTTATTTATTGTCCGCGCAAAAACAAAACAGCTGGGAAGTGATGAAGCTCCAGCTCGACTGTCTGTCTGGGCTGAAGATAAATTTCAGTGCGAGGTTCTACGACAATTTATCTTTAACTCTGAGAGAAACGTGCAGGAGATCCAGAACGTACTAACAAGTTCTCTGGGTTCGGTTCTCATCACACGGATAAAGAACGCAGAGAAAACATTCAACACTCAAACAAGACTAGAAATAATAAAAGAGCACAATAACAAAAGCGACTGACAAAAAATGAACACTTTCCGCTGCTTCGACTCCATTAAGATGGTCAGTTCAGGTCAACAGCAACTTATTTTTCTAGAAATGACCTCATCCAACACCATCAGCACATCCCAACTATTTTCTTGAACACCTGCAGAAGACATACTTAAATACTTAACGTAAATAACGTGATACCAATTAACTGAGAAGTGAGCACTAAAATGAGCAGAACCATGTCAGGCGTGTGTTCTCTGTGGAGTGTGTGTCTGGAGAGAACTGTGTGGACTGAGGCTATAAGGTGCGGTCGTACCCGAGCAAGGATCTCAAACTCTGGGGCGAAGTGCTGGCACGGTCCGCACCACGGTGCGTAGAAATCCAGCACCCAGTGCTCCTTCCCCTCCAGAACCTTCCTCTTAAAGTCTTCAGGCGTCAAATCCACCGAGGCCTGGGGCAGAGAGCTGAGCGCCGCAGAGGAAACAAGTTACAACAGAGTTCACATGAAGGTTAAAGAAATCTGAAAAAGTTATTATATTAATAGGCTTTCTTCCTTTTTTTGGTGAACATGTTAATTGCGTTTTGTGTGTGTATGTGTCTATGTGCATGTATCTGTGTGTGTGAGAGTATATAAACATGTTTGTGTATGTGAATACAGTAATCTCCCTCTTTATCACTGATCAGCACTCGCTGTTTTCAGTCCATCGCGGATTTCCAAACCTCCCGCCTCCAAGTATGGCTGACTGTGACGTCTTGGCCTAGTTGGCCACGCCCACTTGTCCTCATGCTGAGTTGTTTATGTTTGGGTGGCAGTTACCAAGGCAATCTGCCCAGCGCCGCGCCAAACATAAACAACCAGCACGAGGACGAGGTGGCGTGGCCGAATTCCCTCAAGTGTTTCTCCTGTTTTTCGTTTTGTTCTTCTTAAAGCCTCTATTTTTATTTCTGTATATTACTGTATTTACCTGCTAATACCAAAGAAAAGGCGCTGCATGAATTCCAGTCCAGTCTATACATCACTATTTACATTCTAGCACTGCGGGAGACAGCAGTTCAGTGTAAACTATACAGTACAGTCTATACAGGAGTAACATCACTATTTACATTCTAGCACTGCGGGAGACAGCAGTTCAGTGTAAACTGTACAGGAAAGATACGGGTTTACCCTCACACTCTCCTTATGGTTAATGTTTTAAGCTGAGTTTTAAACTGAAATAAAGTGTTTTGGAAATAGGCATTTTTATCGTTTTTTCCCTGTTTTTCCACTATTGGCGGGTGCTCTTGGAACATAACACCCGCGATAAGCAGGGGTTTACTGTACCTTTGTACATGTGTGTGTGTATATGCGTGTATTTGTGTGAATGTGTATGTATATGATTGCATGCGTGTGTGTGTGTGTGTATGTTCCTGCTACCCAGTAAAGCATTGCTCCTAGGTTTCAGTGATGCTGCTGTTCTTACAATCTTCAGTTTTACTGAGAAACTGTCGCAACTATTTAATTTAGAACATGGTACGGAAATGACAGGGCCGTAAACAGTTCACGTTTGCATCACACCCTGTTTAGCGCAACATTCATGGTGAATGTGAACAAGTGCATCTGGGTGATATTAATGGGCACATCCTTCAGCGCTAAAACTAAACAACGCCTGAACATTTCAGAGGCTTTCAGGATTTTATATTTCTCAGAAATGCAATTCTTGAAATTTCCTTTAAAGGAATGCACTTCTATAATTAACCATACTTAGTAACTGTATACTGCGATATGCCCAGTAGATGGCAACCTCTCCTACAACTTTTATGAGCCATGTCGTGAATACAAATATTTCCAGCTTTACTTATAAGAACATTCCTAAATATAGAATATATATAGAGCGCTTAAATACAGACTAAACACAATACTATACTGCTGTGGTGTGTAGCTTTATTCTATTGTTTTTTGTGCTGCTCTTACTTTTGTACTGTCCACTTTCTGCCATAATAATGGAAATTTTCCACTTGTGGGACTAATAAAGGCTTATCGTATCTTAAATACAAACAAACACTCAACAAATACAAACCTCTGAGGGAACTCTATTTTCTAGGGAACTAAAACTATAGTTTAATTTTATCAAACCACTCCTTAGCTTACCTGAGGGCCCACGTCTTGAGGGAGTGGGCGTCTCTGTGCCAGCCATTATAGCTACTGTGGGACAAAAGGAACAGGAAAGAAGATATTAATAATTTACCAGGAAAAGTATAATGGGATATGAACTCTTATGATTCAGTTCAATTTTGACTTAGTGTGTCAATATGCGATTATATAATGATACCCAATTAGTCTCTCTTTTTAATTCCAATTAGATATATGGTAGTATATGCTGTTTAAAACAAACTAATTAAAATTGCAAAGAGCTTCATCTGTCGACTTGGCTGCCAGATTCCCCAGATCTCAATTCGCCTGAGTATCTGTAGGACATCCTAGACACTTTGCAACTTACAGGACATAAAGGATCTGCTGATGGTGCAAAACCACAGCACACCTTCAGAGGTCTTTTGGAGTCCATGTCTCTATGGTTTAGAGCTGTTTAGGGGCATGAGGGGGATCCAAATGATATCAAGCAAGTGGTTTTGATCTCATGGCTGATGACTGTATATGAACATTTGTATGGTGAGACGTAGAGGTCTGCTACGTGACCCAGTCCGGACGGGCTCTGACAAATGACCGTGTTTTGGGCTGTGTTTGAGTTTATAAAAGAGTGTGTGGCGTGCTTGTGAATGCTCGTACTTGTACTGGTCTCGGCGGTGGCTGTTGTGCGGGAAGAGGCGGATCTCGGGATACGCTCGCACATTCTCACCCTGACAGAACGAGTGATATTTCTGGCAGTCCACCGTCCCCACGCTAATCGTCCCGCTCAGCATCTGCACACACAAACAACAGGTGACATTTGGGAACACTGATAGTCATCATTTCAGCACAGGAGAAACTCTCAAATAACACACAAATCAATGAACTAAATAAAAGCAGAACAAAAGTAAATAAAAGATGGAACCAGACCACAAAAACACAGTAATGACATGAAAAATGGTGAGATGTGTTATCAGGCAGCTAAAACCAGTATAAATTGAAGATCACGGGATTTAAGCATGGATACAAAAATTAAATTCTTTGTAAAAAGTAACATGATGAGAAGGGAGAAAGCTGCCTGCTGCAGTCCCATCCTCACTTTGACTGTGAGACTATATTGCAGTAAATATTTTCAATAGTGAATGTGTTTAAACAGGAGTTTGGTACCCGAGCCATTCTCCTCCACTCCGGCAGCAGAGCCTGGCAGGGTCCGCACCATGGAGCGTAGAAATCCACCGCCCACGTCTCCGTCTGCTTCCTCCTCTTCACGAGCTGCTGGAAGGAGTCCGGCGTCAGCGTCACCACGGCCGGATTCACCAGGTCCTGGAACACAACTCACACTGTTAGTCCTCACAGGAAGGACATGGACACACTCAAACATAAATGTGGAAGAACACACAGATTTAAGGATAAAAGCTAATACTGTTTGTGATGCTGACATACTTTAGATAATGTTTAGTTATACTGAGTGATGGGGAGAGGGAGGACCACCCTACCCACCCAGAGAGAGAGAGAGAGGACAGTTATACTGAGTGATGGGGAGAGGGAGGACCACCCTACCCACCAACCCAGAGAGAGAGAGAGAGGACAGCTATACTGAGAGATGGGGAGAGGGAGGACCACCCTACCCACCCAGAGAGAGAGAGAGGACAGTTATACTGATGTGATGGGGGAGAGGGAGGACCACCCTACCCACCCAGAGAGAGAGAGAGAGGGGGGGGACAGTTAGGGTGTACTCACACTAGACTCAGTTGCCCTGAACCGGGCCCGAGTTCGATTGTCCCCCCCACTCCCCCTCTGGCCCGCACTCACATTAGATTTCTGCATTACGTCATTATGAGCGGCGCTCCCGCTGAACGCAGTGGAGTCCATCGCTCTGTTTACTTTTTTGATAGTAATTTTGAGTTGTCTGGTCCACGGTGGTCCCCAGTCCCCTCACAGGCTGTTGCAAAACAGGTCTATCGCTTTTGTGGCACGATAAATGTTTTTGGAACGTCGCAAAAACATGGCGTCATGTGTCCTGATCCGTGCTCCAGCGCGGTTAGCGCTCACACTACATGCGAACCGCGCCAGAGTCCAACCGAACCGTGCTCTGGCACACCTCTTCCATGCGGGCCAGGGACGGCTAAACGAATCGCGCCCAGGCACAGAGCCCTCACACTAGTCAAACCAACCGCGTCCGGGCACAGAGCCCTCACACTAGTCAAACGAACCGCGCTTTGGTGGTCAAACGCACTCGGGCACGGTTCAAACTGCCTAGTGTGAGTACACCCTTATACTGAGTGATGGGGAGAGGGAGGACCACCCTACACCCAGAGAGAGAGAGAAGGGGGGGGGACATCATGTTGAGTAAAGAAAAATTTAAATGCAAGCAAAAATAAAAGCATATTCATTTTGCTTTACTGTGGTTTTTGGTTTGTTCTCATGGCTAAAAAAGAGAAAAGGCAGTGTTCTAGCACTAAATTTCCCTAAGAGGGCTGTCTTCTGGGGGGACCAAAACTTCTAATGGGAAGAATAAATTAATAAATAAAATAAATAAACACAAAACCACAAAAGACCACAATTAGTCCACAAAACACTGAAATGTAGATGCAGATGGGAGTACATGTTCTAAAAGTTATCTGCAGGGAAGTAAAAGGTGTTCCTGTTGGAAAAGCTGAACACCACGTTAGATCCGAACCTGAGAGAACCAGAAGAGAAATGGCCAACAAACCTGGCCAGTCACTTCGGACTCACCTCGATAAACTCCAGGATGCCGTCGGCGGAGTGGTGACCTTCGTACTCGTGGATGCTGGACTTGTTGAAGATGACGGTCGTTGGGTAGGCGTTAATGTTGTACTGCAAAAGATTAAAAAGTGTCCATTAATACTTTCAAACAATAAAAACATGAAAATTAAAGACAAAAAGAAACACACCATGGGTCATAAACCCTTGTCTGGTGAAACACTTGAGAAACAACCTGCAATGAGATCAAAGAAGTAAGAATTATCAGATGATCTGCTCATTACAGTTTCCAGCGGAAAATGGTTAAGAGGGTTATCAGCACTTAATCAGCGCTTAGCAGGAAGCAACCGAGGCCTCAGAGCATCTCACGTACGGCTGTGATCTGCACAACAGGTGAAGGAGGAATCCCCGGCAGCAAGCCGCCCGACACACTTATTAAGAAATAAATAACTTTTATTAACTTTTATAATTGTTTTCAGGATTTTTTTTAAATAAACGTTACAAGTGAAGCAACACTTCGTGGTCAACTGGAAGTGGGCAGTACTGTGCAAAAGTCTTGATCCCCCTCATTTCTTAATATTTTGTGTTCTTGAGGAACAGTTCTCCAGGCTTCCTGAAGGACACTTCAGAGCCTCTCATTTCCAGTCCAGTCCCTGAACCTGACCAGTTTCAGAGGAATGTTTCTGTTGGTTAAGACAC
>JBBPDC010090792.1:0-10006 GCA_037974485.1 Hemigrammopetersius urotaenia
ACAGCAAGACAAAGCTGGTGTACATGTAGATTCTGGACACTTTTAAGATTAGCTTTTCCTCCAAACCCGCTTTGTGTTTGTGTTTAGAAGGGGCAGACCGAACACTAGTCTGCTTCGATGCTTTGATTCTATTGGTCGCGCGAAAATGCGTCACGGCGCACAGCGGTCAAAGTTCAACAAATTTCAACGCACAAGGCTGCTGAGAGGCGCTTGCGCCGAGCTCAGCGCAGCACTTTTGCTCTCTTGCACTGCGCAAACCATAGAAAACAATGGGTTTCAGAGCAAAGTGCAGCGCCTGCCGCGTTCGGTCTGAAAGCCCCTTTAGAGGAACACATTCAGATTTTAATCAGGAATAAGAGATGAGAGTCACGCATGCTGCTAGCTAGCCCAGGTGCCTTTGGGGAAGATACCCCAGAGTCCGGGTACAGAGGCAATTGGGTGACAATTCAGCATGGGCACCACTCTCCTCCTTCCGTTCATGTGTCAAACAGATGTGCCCTGCTCAGTGAAGCACCAGCTGAGAAGGCTGTTTAAAGTGCTCTGGTTATAGGTGATTCAGTTCTTTGACATCTGAAATGAGCTACTCCTGTTAGGTGTATACTGGGTGTCAGTGTGCAGGACAATGCATGGAACTTGAAGCTCTAGTTAAAGAGGATATGAGAGGATAGTGATTTATGTAGGGGATAGTGATATTCATCCATCCCAATACAGCATGGCCCTGAGGCTTATAGCAGGATTTGGCCACTGAATTGCTGGATGTCCAAGTGCTGCTTAGAAAACAATGTGGGATTTTTTCGACAATTGGTCCACGTTTGAAGGCAAGGCTAGGCTCTTGGCCAGAGCGGTTTCTACCCCTCACGGGAGGATACTGCTCTCATCTCTTGCTCTACAGCCCATAGTCTGGTAGCTGTCCAGCAGTGCAGCTTAGGTAGTTCCTACTGACAAACCAGTGCCAAGGCCAGGGGGCACACACTGGCTAAACCGTCTGCTAGCTGCCTTACTCACCTAGGTTTCACCCTAAGTTTCATAACATCAAGACTATGTCTGTCCCACAAACTAAACAGAAAAGTAGAACATTTCAAAAAGTGTGCTTGAATAATGAAATTACTCTCTCTCTCATACTACCAGTAAGCTCAGCACCTTAAATCTAAAGCTAAAGCTGGGACTGTTAAACATTAGATCGGTCATTTCTAATCCTGCTGTTGTCAACAATTAATTAACTGATCAGAATCTTGATACTGTGGTGTGCAGCCCACAGGCTGGGAGGCTCCCAGGAACACACACAGTGACGCGAGCTGGTGCACAGCGCACCTTTAATTTAACTTAAGTGGACATCTGGAAATCTGCAAATCTGGCCCTGGGCTAGGACGGGTTAATTGGGCTCGACTCAAGGGGGGAAAGGAGTGTGGTGGGGATGTTTTCATCGGGCAGCAGTTGATTTCCGGTAGCTCCCCTGACTGGATGCAGCAGCAGTAATTGAACAGTCTATGGTAGGCACAGTCCTCAGTGGAAAGCCGTGGCTTGAGGCACTCCATGCACCACCCCAACTCCGAGACTGGATCTGTGTTCGCTCAGGGAGGGGCAGAGGATTCAACCATGACTCCAGGAGCTGTGCCACCCAAAATTAACTGTAGAGCCAGTCCACAGGGTTCACCCACGGCAGGATGTAGCTGGCCAGCATCATTGCTATGCACTTCTTGTTCGACATGTTGGTTCATGTTTTCGTTTTGTCTCTTCAAAAATAACTATCTAGGCTGTGCTAATCTCTCTTCAATGAAAAGAAAACCCCACCGTCGCTACACACTCACTCAGACGCAGTCCCATGCCTCCCAGTGTGGCCAGGTCCCCAGTCAGACAGACCGCCACTCTGCTAGGGGGCGCTGTCCGCATTCTCCACCACTGTGGCACCACCCACAGACTGGGAGGCCTTAATACACCCAGGAACACACACAGTGACATCGGAGTTGGTTCACCGTGGAGGTTTAATTTAACTTAAAGATATTATAGTTTCCAAAACACAAACAAAACCACCACCACTTTGGTTCTCCCTTCCTCCTACTCACTCTCTCTTTCTCCAGTCTTTCCTTTTTCTCTTACTGGCCGCTCTCCTTTTAATTTTAGGAGATCCGGTGTTTGAAAGAGTTCTGGCTCCTCTCTTAACTCTCGTGGCTCTCGTGAAGGGAGGAACCTTTGCTCAGTCTTGGACTAGTGAGGACACTCTGCCTCACAATACCTTATGCCATACAGAGACCTGGATTAGACCTGACAAGTTTGTTTCTCTAAAAGAGACTACACCTCCAGGCTACAACTAAACACTGTGTCCTAGACTAAATGGTGGAGGGGGGGGGGGGGGTTGGGGGGGGGCATTTATAGAAGTGCCTTAGGTATTAAACAGATAAATGAGTTCAAGTTGTTGTCCTTTGAAACTCCTTAAGATAACTAATCTAGATACAAATAAGATCTCCCTCTCCCTAATTAGTGTCTAGAGGCCACAAGGGCCATATACAAGCTGAAGACTTCTGTGGTTTTATAGCAAATTTAGCAGTATGCTGCGACAAAATTATAATTATTGAAGATTTTAATATTCACTTTGAAAAAGAACCGGATCCTCTAAAATAGTGGTTCCCAACCAAGGGTCCGGGCCCCCCTTAGGGGGGCGTGAGAGATCACAGTGGGTGCGCACAATTTTGTCTGCACTGAGGTTACAAAAATTATATTTGCAGACCTTAAATTCATAAAATCCCAATATCTGAGAAACGTTAAAGTATGTTTATGTGTGTGTGTGTGTGTGTGTGTGTGTGTGTGTGTGTGTGTGTTTATGTGTATAACAGTTTAAAAACAAAAACCTTCAACTGCTGTTAATTTTTTGCAAATAAAAGTTTGTAAATAATTCTTTTTTGCGTCTATGCGGGTGGGAGTTGGGGTTGGGGGGCCTGGCTTGTCTTGGACACAGGCAAGGGAGGAAAAAAGGTTGGGAATCACTGCTCTAAAGGATCCTACCCACTGCTGTGATCACATGCTTGACTTAATCTTTACTCGTGGTGTGGATAATGTAGCTATTCTTCCTCAGTCCACAGTAATCTCAGATCACTGTCCCATTGCATACAAACTTCATCTTAATCATAATTTCACCACATTCCCTCGCTTTCGTATTAGTCGTGCAATTACATCTGCCACAGTTCATAGTGAATCCTCCCAGAAAAATCAACCCCACTTGGCACTGCACTTTGTCCAGCAGACCTAGATGACCTAACTAAACTTTGAGAACTCTCTTTGATCCACACAAGGCTAGGCTGCACCTCTAAGATGTAAAAAAGTTACACATAAAAAGCTGGCTTCTATTGGATTCTATTCATTTACATATATGGTTTTTATCCAAAGCGACTTCCATCCCCTACCTGCAGGGGGCAATCACCCTGGAGCATCCATAGGTAGGATTCAAACCTATGACCTCTTGGTCCAGAGGCAAGTATCCTACCACTAGGCCATCACCACCCCACCACAAGCCTACAAGTCTCACCACCCCACCACAAGCCTACAAGTCTCACCAACCCACAACAAGCCTGCAAGCCTGCTGAAAGAAGACCTACTAGTAGTCATCGGACCTTTTCTATCAGTATTAATGCCTCACGTAGTATTGGTTATCTACCAAAAACTCTGATCCATGCGACCTCTCAAATTATTGACCTATCTCTATTCTTCCATTTCTATCTAAGATTATAGAGGATGTCCCCGCCCACCATTTATGTTTATTACTACACATAAACCATATACAGTAACCCCCCTCTTATACATGGAGCAGCAATCAGGATTTCAGTCTCACGCAGATTTTTTCTGAGAACCAAACTAATAATTTTTCGCGGAACATCCCGCACATGCGCAGAAGAGGCAGAGCTTTTGTGTTTGCTTTTGTGGCGTCCGGACCTCTTCCGCCACATACCCTCATCCTTGTGCTGGGCTGCTAAGCACCGCGCCACAAATATTAACGTAAATTAATATTTAGTGCATCTTGGGATTGAAATACCACTGTACTCAGAGGTGGGAGGCTTGAAAGTAGCCAATCAGAGCACACTATTTATTTTTCCTTGCTGCTGATTGGCTGTTGCTCTGTGAAGCATCCCTCACTGTATGCAGAGGTGGGAGGTTTGAAAGTAGCCAATTCGATCACTCTATTTATTTTTCCTTGATGCTGATTGGCTGCTGCCCAGAATTTCCCCCTTGGAGCGTCTCGAGTGTTTTAATGAAATTAAAGAGTTTTGGCATATTTGGTATATTTAGGGTGTACACTATGAGGATAGGCATTTTTAGGCATTTCTTTTACCACATCACAACAATGTGTTTTTTCACTACCCACAGTTACGTTCCTAGAGCACCTCAGGATTGTTACCTGGAATGGAGCGACTGTCTCTCCAGACAACTGTGGCCAAGTCCTGGTCCTGGCCATTGATGCACTGGATGAATATGGACACTTTGCAGGACTCCAGCATCTCCAGAAACTTGGTGAAGCTTTGGAAACTGACGGTCTTGGGCTGGAACGGTGGTTGTAAGGTGGATGATGAAAAGTTCCACCACTACCTGAGTCAAATGATCCAGTCGCATGGCATGCACTGTCATTTGATCCTGGGTTCTGGAAGCCTCAACAGGAGGGAGTTGCATTCCTTCTGCATCAAGGTGGGTCCATTCATCCATCATGCTCTCTGGGATACTGAGGGACACATTTGCATGAGTAATTCATGAGTAATGAGTAATTTAGTTTTACAGGACAGTGAACACCAACATAAACGGTGCAGGAAGTGCTCAGTTCTGAACAAACTCAATGATACTAATGTGCACAATATCAGTCACTGTGGCCAGGCCAGAGGGGATTAAGTAGAGTGAGGCAGGTTCAAAGCAGACAAACATGGCCAATTGGAATGATGGTGAATAGACATTGCGGACTGGGCTGACTTTAAACATAGTAGGGTCATAGAAAACAGGTGAGGTTCATGAGGGGGGAACAAACTGGGACAGAGAGCAGGGCAGAAGAGGCCCAATTTGTTCATTTCAAGCTTACCAAGTAAATTTTTCAATAAAGCATTCATAAGACTATTTACATGTTGTCATGTCTGTGCTGTGAACCCTAACATGAGTTTTGAGGAGTCCTCGGCATGCGGCATTGGTTTAGGTTTGGTGCGGCATCTGGTAACACACCTGTAGTGCGTGAGTCCCATGGCACATCGAGGATTACAATTGCTGTAGCAGCCACTAATCACCACCTGTGTTCAGTTAGTCTCTAAGTTAAACTTTGTTTAATTTAGATTGTCTGTGTGTTGTGGTTGGTGTTCATGGGACGCTTACCAAGAGTGAGGAGGACAAGCTCTAAGTGTGACGGTGTGATAAAAGACTTTATATTCTGTATTTGAGCTTTTACCGAATAGTGTTTTGTGTTTTCCAATAAAATCCCTGCATTTGCGTTCTCCTTCCCCATGACATGATGAACATGTCAGTTTAATGTTGGTTCATTATTAAACTTCATCTTTTTGTTCCTATAAATATATTTCTCATTTCCAGCCAGAGTTAATCCTACCAACACACTGACAGAAAAGTATGGCATCATCAGTGACCTCACAAGATCTCTGTCATCTGAGATTTTAATCATGAAAATAATTTCTCTCTAAATTAAACCAGTATGTGGACTTTGCAAGGAAAGGGGCAAATGTGATGGAATATGTTTACACAAACATTGCTAGTGTGTACCATGCTGAACCATTTCAGCTACTCAGAACATGTCTCTGTTATGCTGATCCCAGCCTAGAGACTGAACTTTCTGAAGCAGATGAATATTGTGCCCCTGGGGCATCTCTGTTCTTCAGGACTACTTTGAGTACACTGACTGGGACATGTTTAGGAAGGCTGTAACCTATGTTGGCTCTACCAGTCTGGAGTACACACCATTGCTGACTGGTTACATCAGCAAGTGCATGTCATGTCTTGTGATGAGGCACAGCAGCTTTGCCCCTTGCTGGACCCTCTGCAGTTTACATATCTTCACAAACATTCAACAGATAATGCCATCTCCATCTTCACCCACATGGAGAAAGACAACTGTGAGATGCTGTTTATAGACTTCCGATCAGCATTTAACATCATTATTCCTCAGTATCTGATTGGGAACCTAAGACTGCTGGGTCTAATCACCTCCCCCTGCAATTGGATCCTCAACTTCCTGACAGGGAGAATTGGGAGTCAGTCAGAATTGTCAGCAACTTCTCCAGCACCATCACGCTGATCACTTCCTGCTGAACATGAGTGGCCCCTTGGTGTTCACATGGACCTTCATCACCAGCTCCATTGACAAGAAGGCCCAACAGTATTTCAGATCTAAAGACCCTTCAGAGGACAGTGAGGGCAGCTGAGAAGAATTGAAAAATAACCTGTGAAATGATCCCTGATTACCACTGTAAAACCCTTCTGTTTATTACGTACTGCACATTCTCTGTCCTGCTGCTGCTCTTATTTTTACAATTATTGTTACTATTTATTGCTGGCTACCTCTGTTCTGCCTTTATGCACATCTTACAGCTCCTCTGCTAGATCACAGAATCTGTCATAAAATTATATTCATTCAAACACTGACACTGATATTGTCTTGTCTAGTTATTTTGTTACTCTTGTGTATTTTTGTTTCTTGAATGTGGATAATGTGGATAACTGCCTTAAACGACCAGCTGTTTCATATAAGTGAAAGTGACCATTCTGTCATATGTGGACACACCACAGCACAGTGTGAACAGCATGAAATCCTTCCTCTGTATTTATCCCAATTACCAAGTGAAGAAGCAGGCAGCCAGGAACACAGCACCTAGGCAGCAGAAGATTGGGGATTCAGTATCTTGCTCAAGGGTACCTCAGTGGTGATTTAAAGTCTTGGAAATCGAACCCATGACTCCCTAACCACTAAGCTACCAGCTGCCCCAAAACATGTTAATGTTTTAAAAGGGAAAAGAAAGGTCTTAAAACTAGCATGAAAAGAAATAAGACCTGATATGTTTCACTATATGCTGTTTTTGCTTTGTCTATATACTGTTTGGTTGGATTAGTTACTTTTACTACTCATTTATTGATTTTTGCCAATTTATCTATATTGATTGCTCTATCCTTCTCTGTCGCTGCATCATATCATGGTCCTGGAATACAGATCACAAGACCCTACAGAGGATAGTGAAAGAAGCAGAAAAGATCACTGCGGTCTCTCTGCTCTGTTGCTGACATTTACAGCACATGTTGAATCCGCTTGGTTAAATTAGTTGCTTTTACTTTTATTGATTTTTGCAAATGTATCTGTATTGATTACTCTAGCTGTCAAGTGGGCAGAGGGGAAAGACACAGCAGCAGGCAGCATATTGTTTCTTGAGAGGATTTCTTTATTGTCTACTTTCACGGTGCACAGTCCAGGCTCACAATACACAAACTCCATAGCCAGAACTAGTGTCTGGCGACTGACTTCTCAAAGTACGAGACTGAGGCATCACCAGACATCACACTAACCTTCTCTGTAGCTGCATTACAGCCTGGTACTGAAATCTCTCCAGTCTGTTGCAGACATTTACAGCACATGTTGCATCCACAAAGCCACGAGCAAACACCCTCTTCTCCCCTTCTTCCTTCTCCTAAACACAACACATACAATCGCGGAACTGTTCTTTCCCAAACAAATGAAAAACCCATGCTATCTTACATGTTTTATGCACTGTGCATTCTCTAATCTAGTCTAGTTTTTTATACATACTGCCATTAGAATACAGTATCTAACATGCTGTTGTGTTTCACTGTGTACTGTCTATATTATTACAATGGCAATAAGCCAATTTGACTTCACTTGAAAAGAGCCTTGTTTGCAGACAGGCGTGTTCTTAAGGAAACTACAGAGCCAGATGTTGCTGTATTGTTTGTCTCTTGCTTGTCTGTGGTGAGGGTTTATTGCATTGCATGTCAGACACAGCCTCTATTATACGAGCATTGAATCAATTCTTTCCAGATCCACTTTACAAACACAGGCAGGACAGCTTTAGATTTCACTTTAAATTTGTGCCCAGTGCAGGTTTCTGTCTGTCATCACACTGTGTTCACTTGTTTTGTGAGGCCTTTCTTCATGGTCCTTATATTCATGCTGCAACAGCCTGAGATCCAGGAAACACAGTATTTTCAATAGATACTCTTTTTGTAGACGTTTTATCTGATTTTGCTGTTTATGGCTCCACTTTATATTAAGTATCTAATAACTGTAGTTTCAGATCTTCTGGTCACTGTTTCAATGAGTAATTATGTAATTATTGATAATAATAACATTAGATTCAAGTTGAAATGATCGAAATAATATTATTAATAATATTAATAATATTAAATTATTATTAATAATAATCTTAATAATATTAAAAAAATAATTTTAAACATATTGCTGCTTATTTTGCTGTTATTTGTTGCACAGCTTGGGAGAACATTTCCAGAAAATGGTAGTTGTATTCCCTTCTTTCCCTTTCTATTTCAAAAAGAATCATCTGCTTAAAATGAGCTGTCTGATTCAAATCAACAATCATGTCAACTCTAAGTTTAGTTTAGATGCTGATGACTGTGTATAAGCCATTCACAGTTCATAAGAACTGACATAGCAAGGCCATTTCAAGTTTTACACATACAAACAGTCCAAGATGGCATTAGGCTCACAGGTAATACAGAAGGAATTCAAATACACGGACCAGGAAACAGGCAGGGAAGAAAATTAAAACAGGCAAATGTCAAAAGCTGTAGTGAGAAGTGTCAGAGGCAAGAGTCATCAGTCAAAGTACAAAGAAAGGTTCTATCACCAAAGGCATAAAGGACAACGCTCAGAATATACGTTGTTAGGCACAGGAAATATTCAATACTCAATAAACTAATTTCAAATGTAACAGCAATGTTCCAAAATGCTAAGAGGTGATATACAGACTTTGTGGTAATTCTGAACTGATTCTCATGAATATTAGATTGAAGGGCTATTTATGAAGTAGCTGTGGTTTGTACAAAGAAAGACTGAGATAAATGCTCAGAGAAAGCCCTTTTATTGTTTGATGGTTGTGTCTTGGTCTTTTAAAAATATCTTTAGATTAATATATTCTAAATATACTTAGATTAATCATCTTTGTGTAATTGGTTTTAAATCTGCAGAAGCCTGCAGCACCCAAAAGAACCCCCAGATCAATGATAGAAATCAATGCAGGACCACCAAGGTAATTCCCTTAAATGGTACAATTCTCTTAAAGGAAAGGTGTAATAATTGTTGTTTAGTCCTCAGAAGCTGCGAGTTATTGAGAAAAACAGAAAGGATTTTTTACATTAACGGTATCCATCAGGGTAAAGTATTACTTCTAAAGGCTTCCCTATTTTTGGTTTTGTGATGTCCAGGCCTTGTCCACCATGCCCCCTCATCCTTGTGCTGATTGTTTACGGAATGATGGAATGAACCTCTGCTTCTCAGTGCTGGCCCAAACATAAACAACCAGCATGAGGACAAGGAGGCGTGGCGGACAAGGCCTGGACATTACAGCCACCTACACTCAGAGGCAGGAGGTTTGAAAGTAGGCAATCTGAGAACATTATTTATTTCTCCTTGCTGCTGATTGGCTGCTGCCCTGTGACGCATCTGTGGCAGCTGCAGTCCAGAATTTCCCCCAGAGCGTCTTGAGTGTTCTCGTGTTTTTCATTTTGTTCTTCTTAAAGCCCTGTATTTGTATTACTGTAAATTAAATGATTTATTACTGTATTTCCCTGCTTATACCAAAGAAAATGAAGTTGAGTGAATTATAGTGCAGTCTATACAGTGGTAAAATCAGAATCTTACATTCTAGCATTGCGGGAGTTCAGTGTAAACTGCACAATACAGATACGGATTTACCTTTACATATTTTTAAGGTAATGTATTAAGTATTAAGCGTTTACAAATAAATTCAAGTGTTTTGGGAGCATATTTGGGGGCATATTTCACAAAATT
>JBBPDC010090803.1:0-10005 GCA_037974485.1 Hemigrammopetersius urotaenia
TAAAGTGTGTTCAACAACTAATGTTAGGGAAATCTGTTCATGTTTTTTTGCGCGTTTCTGGAAAAAAAAAAAAAAAAAAAGATATATATTATTGGCCGATATATCAGAATAATGGATTTTAAAACCAACAAATATTTGTATCAGTATCAGCCTTCAAAATCCTTTATCGGTCAGGCTCTACCTCCCACCCCAACAGGTGAACCCCCTCCCTCAACCATAATAATTCAACCCCCCCGTCTACAAAAGTTTAATACTACTCCATCAAAAAATACTATTACAAACAAAACAAACGAACCTCTCAACCCCAACAATGTGAAACTCCTTCTGACAACAGCTACACAATCCACCCCTCCCACCCAAAGAGGTGACCCCCCCTCCCAACCATAACAGTTCAACTCCCCCACCCCACCCCCGTCTACAAATAACTCCACCTCAACCCAAAAAACTCAAAACTCCAGTCAACAAATAAGCCCCAAAACTTTTAGTCCTCAATGTCTCAGGATCGTAATAACACCTCTACTGCAAATGACATCACAACCATTAATATGAATAATTAAGAGCATATTTCATACTTCATGTTACAGAACTTCAATATTCCTGAAGAGCTCTGAGCTGCTGCTGTCCCGCCTCAGACACGCACTCAGCCCCGCCCTCGTTAAAGGGCCCATAACCACGGGGAACACATTTTCCTCACTTTTGGTTGTTTAATATAATAAACAAGGCCCTTTAAAATTCAAAGCACACCGCTCACTCCCAGCCCATTTATGGAAATGAAGCTGCAGGGACGTGCTGTTTTGAATTCACTGTTCTGATGACGCCACAGAAACCAGCACATTTACATCCATCCTCCCTTCCAGCCTGTAACACTGTAACCCAGCAATAAATTACATTCAGAATAAAATCAGAAGGAATGTTACTGTGCAGAATGAGGCAGAGAACAGGGCAGCCAATCAGAACAGAGGTCGTTTACATACCACAGAGAACTTGGACAACGGTCATGAAGGAATGAACCATGACTCCTTTCATCCGTTTTTCATCTTTGATGGTTGAAACCATGTGAGCATCACGAGTGGATCTCAGCGGAGGTCATTTATATATCTCCAGTAGGAATCAATTAAAGACTAATTAAAAATCAAACTAACAATTAGGGCTGCACAATATATCGCAAATTATATATCGCAAATTATCCCATCATCGCCAAAGACTGACTGAACTGTAATAAATGGCGTTTTTCCAAAACTCTTTACCCAGAGCCACAGAGAAGAGTGCAGAAACATCACTGGGCAGTTTCTTTTTCTTCTGTGCTGCTGTTATAGATTCTTCCTTTTTCTATTTTTTCTGGCTAAGAACTTACTACAATTTAAATTATGTTTACATTTATTTAAGATTTAAAATTATTAAAATATTTTCTGTTCAATGGTTCACATTAAATGCTCTGTTTAAGTAAATTCTTTAAAAAAAAAAACATGTTGGAATGGAAATATTGCATTTCATTTTTTTTCTGCATATACTAGTCAGAGTCTGGAGTCTGTTACCAGCAAATCCAAAGCAGAAAAACATTAACACTATAAAGTTTTTACTCACTTATCACATGTGATAGCAACACTCACTACATTATCGCATATCGCATGTTTTCCTGATATCGTGCAGCCCTAATAACATGAGTAGACCACAAAGATGATGATAACAACAATAATAATAATAATAATAATAATAATAATAATACAAGGATAATGTAGTACATGGGCCCAACTATGTTGAATCCTGTATATACTCAAAAAACATGTTTAATTACAAAAAAAATACAAGATTACAAAGTTTATTTCAGAAGACCCTCATATTGAGATCATTACAGAATATAACTGATGTCTGTGAACCGCAGCAGTCGGCGTGATTAGCCTCCTTTACTCTAACAGCCTGACGGACATACTCGTCTACATGATTATCATTATTTTTAATAACTTGTTCCAGTTTAAAGGTTTTCTAGCTTGTCTTCTCCAGTCAGGTATTGCAGGACGTCTCTAAACTGCACTATTCTGTGCCAGAGGACAACAAAGAGCTTTAGCTGAACCACCTTCGGTTAAAACACAAATAACTGACCATCAGTTGGTTTGTAAAGGTACAGGTTCAGGGGAAGTTCAGCCTGTCAAGCTCAGCATATGACAATAAGCAGAATCTGACCCTTCCTGCTCATGATTTACTGATTCGTGGTTTCTTCATCCGTTTTTTGTTGTTTGGATTTCATTTTTTGTATCTGATTCCGATTCTCTTTTTTAATAAAAAAAAAACCAAAAAAACATTTCCAGTATTTTCTATCAGTATACAAAATTATTCTACTAGCTTTTATTAGTTACAACATTTCTAACATTCTATTGATGGCATTTTATTTCAGAAGAGACAAAATCAGACACATTTTTAAAAGAAATCACATAAAAATAAAGTGTAAAAAGCAACCCTCGGTTTAGTGCATGGATAGTCATTTTGCATAATAATTTTGGTGAAGATGTAGGAGCTGCATTTCAAAATACACAGACCTGCCGATTCCTCTAATGTAACACAGCCAGAATCAAAATAATAAACCAGCTGAAGGCCAAAGTCCCATTTGGAGCAACAATCTGATGATTCCAACCGTTCCAGTCATTCCTATTGGATCAGTCTTGGAAATGAGCCGCTAATATTCTTGTATCACTGCTACGTTTTGTGATTGCGATGCCTTTTAAAATATTAAAGGTCCCATTTCATCACTTTATAAGGATTAAAAAGTCTGTAAATATTGTTTCAAATGATACATTTACTCCCCATTCTAACAGTCCATCGATGGGAAATAAGCTACAAAAGCAGCCAGTTTTGTGATGTCACAAAGCCAATGCATTTAAATATATCTCCTTATTCTGGCTACAGCAGTTTAGCTCCGCCCATTTATCAGCACCATTAATAAATAATAATGAGACTTCTGTTAAATAAAAGACCTTGAATCATCGGACTCACCTGGAGCTGTGATTCGTCACCCTGTCAGAAACACTGCGATTGGTTAGAGGCTCATTTGCAGTGTTCTGCGATATCAGTACTGCAGACACTAATAATGCGATGATAATTAACAGATAAATATTGTGCTGCCCACCCAAATGCCTGCACAACTGCCCATAAACACCCTAAACACTCATCATCAAAAACACTTTTTCTTCAACGTAGCTGAGGTACGCTCAGCAACCGAGTCCACAAACAGGAACATTTCACCACAATTACAAGTTAGACTGACCACAGTTTGGCCTTCTGACACTGGAGAAAATAACGAAAAGCGAATGACTAATGCCTCCAGCATTTCAGGCACAAAACACGACTAATTATTAGGGCTGGGCGATTATTCGAAAAGTAATCAAAATCAACATTCAGAACCTATAATCGATCCGAATTTTCCAGGTCGATTATTTCAATTACTTTCCCTTTAAAAATATAGATAGTAGATAGTGTGTGTTTCCTTCAATTATTTTAAAATCAAGCAATGCATCCTTCATTCAAAAATCTCTCACTTGCAATATGTGAGCATATTTACTGTACAAAACTTGTCAGTGAACTATGAGGGCAAATAAATAAATAAATAAATAAATAAATAAATAAACCGTTCATTAATCGTAATCGATTTAAAATGTTCAATTAATCGAGATTTTGATTTTAGGCCAAATCGCCAGGCACTATTAATTATGTTCATTTTCTTCACCAATCTGCCTCACATTTCAGGCCAAAAACGGGTTTCAGAGCTGCAGGGCGTGCTGGACTGCAGACGAAGACCAAACCGAAAAAGTAAAAAGATGCACAACACAACAAAAAGTGATAAACAGCACAACAACAAGATAAACAGCATTTCACACCACAAAAAAGACTTCCCTTTAAATAAGGCTGCTTTAAAACACAAGTGTAACCACAATCTGGTTTTCGCAAAAGATTAGTTTGATAAGAAACACTCAAAGTGTCAGAACGGTTCACACAGTGGTGGTGAATGAAACCAGGCGTCTCTAAAAGCTTCCTTATTGCATGAAGCCGTATGAACACACTGCCTGATGCCTGAGGCACTGTTTCATAATAGTTTTGAGAAATGCTTAAAATGTATTTTAAAATCTCTTCATAGTGGAGGGATACATGCAGGGCGTTGAGAGGCAAAATAGTCCCCAAAGTAGAGTAAAAACTTTAATATATCAAAATACACTCAGAGGATACATGTAGCCTCACTGTGGGGGTGATAGTAAATACCTATACTTACGTTGACACATTTCACAACAAAAACATTCCTGAAGGACTTTGTTTACATCTCAACCAGTGAATTGTGCAGAAATACTGAGGAATCAGAGGAATTCCCCTTTAACTTTATCTTAAGGTCACATCAATAAAGCAGTGAAAGCACATGTTTAAGCCACTGAAGACAGAACGAGCTGAGCAAGGCTGAGGAATAAACAAAACACCTTCTCAGGGAAACTGGAGAACCTGCAGAACATGGAGAACCAAAGCCACCAGGAGCAGCTGGAGAACATGCAAGTGTCTGCAGTCCTACAGGTGCTCAGGAGAGCCGAGAGCCTGATCCAGAACGAGCCTCTCCCCCTAGAGAAGACTCTTCCAGCGTGCAAAACATCTGATCCAACATCTCATCCCACGGCCTGGGGCTCCAGGACCAGTTTAAAGACCCTGGACTTAAACAAAACCCAGACTGGACCACAGTCGCCCAGCAGAAACCAAAGTGCATTAAGAAAAGAAAGTTCTCACCATGTCTGAAGGGTTCGATCTTCTGTCTGAAGCTCTGCGTGGTGGGGCCACTCAACCTCCCAAACTTCAACAAACTGCAGGCGCTTCCTCTTCCGCACAGCAGCGCAACAGAAACGCGCCCTGTTCTATTTCCCACCCGCATTCCGAACAGACACGCCCCCCAGCTCTGGGATTGGCTGCTTGGATCCGCCCTTTGGGGCAGGATTAGCTGGCAGGGTCTCGCCCTCTGGGCTGGGATTGGTTGGTAATGTCCAACCTCCTAATAACTTCTCCACTGGTCAGCACTGGGATTGGATGGTATTGTTCCTTTTAGTGGACTCGGATTGGCTGGAATTTCTCTTGCACCGGGTTTGGCTAATTGGAGCTTGGTCCCGCCCCAGGAGTGTCCTGCATGGGGATTGGCTGCCTCCTCAATAAGGCCGGTTCATTCTCAGAAGTTTGTCCAGTGGAATGGAGGAAGGTGGCCCGAAAACGGGTGGGACAAACAAAAAAGTAAGCAAAGAGGATGTCCGCTGCACTGTCCTTTCATTTATTCATCCCACAGACTGTGGACTGTCATGCCCAGGGTGCAATAAACTCACTGTGACTATAAAATTACTGTGATACTTTTACTGGGGGCTGGTTTTCCATACAGAACTGAGAAACTTGCTCATGTTACAACTGCACAGAGACTAGAACAATATAAATATAAAATCTAAATAAGTCTATTAAAACGTTTAATATGAGAACATTCTTATTATGAAATACACAGTACTATAAACACAAACACTGGGTATCAATACTATTGATAAATAACTCACAGTTAAGTGAAACACAGAGGGTAGATAGGAGTATGATATTGTACTTAGTAGAGATCACTAGTATATATAATATAGCCTCTGTCCAGTAACCATGTGTGTTCTGTCTCTTATTGTCTAGTATTACACTGTTTCTGCAGGTTTTTTTGGATTATCTAGATCTTATGTTTATATGAGCTGTGGTTTATAAATATATTTACAGTGCATCCGGAAAGTATTCACAGCGCATCACTTTTTCCACATATTGTTCTGTTACAGCCTTATTCCTAAATGGATTAAATTCTTTATTTCCCTCAGAATTCTACACACAACACCCCATAATGACAACATGAATTAAGTTTACTTGAGGTTTTTACAAATCGATGCACTTTTGGCAGCAATTACAGCCTCAAGTCTTTTTGAATATGATGCCACAAGCTTGGCCACCTATCCTTGGCCAGTTTCACCCATTCCTCTTTGCAGCACCTCTCAAGCTCCATCAGGTTGGACGGGAAGCGTCGGTTCACAGCCATTTTAAGATCCTGACGCAGTGGCTCCAGATCACAAAGACACACTTAATACACAAATATAAATCAAATATTCATATTAATTGTGAACTAGTACAAAGAGTCATTTTTGCCCCCACAACTCGTCAAATGGAGAGCAAACTGAATACTGGAGTGTAATTATGGGCTTTACATTTCTAAATAATAAAGACAGAATTATTAGACTGTGTGTGTTACTCTGTGTGTTTCAGAGTCCGAATCAGAAAACTTTGCTGATCCTGGAGAAAAAAACGATCTAAAATCCAGTGTATATCAAAATAAAGTAAAAAATCCTGCTTAGTCCAAAACACACAATGCTACTCAGACAAAATGCTGCGGTTGTTGTCTTACAGGGCAGTCTAGTGGTTAGGGTGTTAACCCTGCAATCAGAAAGTTGTGGGTTTGAATAGGGTCAATACTGAGGTTCCCTTGAGGTTTCGCCCCCACACTCTGCTCCACTTCACTTGGTGAATGGATTGAATGGGTTAAAGGGTTAAGTAGTTAAATGGTTAAATGGGTGGAATGGTTAAATTTTAAATGGTTAAATGGTTAAATGGGTTGAATGGTTAAATGGTTAAGTGGTTAAATGGTTAAATGGGTTGAATGGTTAAATAGTTAAATGGGTTAAATGGTTAAGTGGTTAAATGGGTTGAATGGGTTAAATGGTTAAATGGCTAAATGGTTAAATGGTTAAGTGGTTAAATGGTTAAATGGTTAAATGGGTTGACTGGATTAAATGGTTAAATGGTTAAATGGTTAAAACTGGGTTCACTGTCTCACACAACACTGCTGTATTATTTATTGTATTGATGACAATAAAGTAACCCTACACCATCCAGTCTCACCAGCAGCTGGTGTCCTGGTGGTTAGGGAGCTGCCCCTGTGATCGGAAGGTCATGGGTTTGAATCTCAGGATGGCCAGTGGCACCACTGAAGGACTGCTCCCCGTCCCCACACACTGCTCACACTGCTGAGATAGATAGGTAGGTAGATAGACCCTCAGATTTTTGTTTCTGTGAAACTGAAAGGTGCTGGTTGAGCAGCTCTAAATGAAAATGTGTGAAATAAAGCCAGTTTCCTTTCTAAGAGGTGAGAATCTATAACAGTGCAGGTCTGACTCCTATTAACTGGTTGTTGGTGATACAGAGTCAAACTCTAGACTGTCCTTTAACTTTAAATGAACTCGTTACTGTTTCAGCTCTTAATAGCTCCTTAAATATCTAACACTGCTCTGGAGATCCACACTATCATCATCACTATCATTATATTAGGGGCTTTTTGTAGCTCAGTAGTGACGAATAATAAAAATATATTTTTCTGTGATTAATAAACAATGAGGGATGAGTGAAAACACTGTAAATGTATTTGTTGGTAAAGAATACTGAGTGTATTTTTAGTCCATTTTAAATGAGTAAAAGGCAAATGTAAAAAAACCTACACGTCTAAAACTTTTTACTGGAAGATGTTCTCTCATTCTCGTTGCTCATTAATAATCTTTCAAAGTTGCAGATGCCTTCATATCCTTTGTTCCTGTCACGGTGAAAGGCAGAACAAACAGTGGACTGAGCCAACGTTGTAGCGTAGTGGAAGGACTCAGACGTGAGAGAAACGAGAGAGTAGGTAAGCCACGCAGTTTAAACTCAGAATGCTCCAGAAGGAGTTAGAGTCCACACCAAGTTGAACTCGCATTCTGAACACACACAGGAAAGTATACAAACAGACTCCGGAGAGTCAGAGTACTCACGGTACCGTAGAGCTGAGGTTGACTGAGAGTCAAGTTGAGTAGGGACACGCTGGCATGAAGTAGCAACTCTGTGTGAAGATGATACACTTAGTTCCTGTTTATATACTTTGCGTAACATCATCTCCATGACCTCGTGATGTCACGTGACCCGGTGCGTGTGACAGTACCCCCCCTTTAGGACCGGCACCAGATGGACCCGGACGGGAGGACACCCGACGACGGTAGTCCTGGATGAGGGTGTTGTCCCGGATGAACCGACTGGGGACCCAAGAACGTTCCTCCGGACCGTAGCCTTCCCAGTCTACGAGGTACTGAGTGCCACGGCCGCAGGGTCGCGAATCGAATGATCTGCCGGACTCTGTAGGCAGGACCACCGTCTATGATCCGAGGCGGAGGAGGAGCAGGTTCCTGGGGAGACCGAGAAGAGAAGAACACAGGTTTTAACTGGGATATGTGAAACACAGGATGGATGCGGAGAGTGGAAGGCAGCTGGAGCCAGTAGGTGACAGGGTTGATCCGATGAGTGATCTTGTAAGGTCCAGCGAAACGTTGAGACAGCTTCCTGGACTTGTGTGTAGGTTGATGTGTCGAGTGGAAAGGTATACCCTGTCACCAACGTGGAACAATCGTCCCAGAGGGTGCCGCCGCCGATGCTGTGCGATGTTGCGGTGGTTGCTCTGGAGTCTTGGGAAGCGGAGCCTCCAAGGCCTGTTCCTGGCGGACCCTCTCTTCCAACCCCCACCCGAGAGGAGTGACGATGATGTTGGATGGCAGGACAGGTGCGGGATCCACCCAGGGACTCTCAGCCTGGACCTGGCATGAGAGGGCGTCAGCCTTGGTGTTTTTGGACCCCAGACGGTAGGAGATCTTGAAATTGAATTGTTTGAAGAACACAGCCCACCGCGCCTGCCTGGGGTTGTAAATCTTGACTTGGCGGAGAGTGATGAGGTTCTGGTGGTCCGTCCAGATGGTCACTGCCACCCTGGAGCCAATGATGCCATTCCTCCAGGGCCCACTTGATGGCAAGCAACTCACGGTCCCCCACCCCATACTGTCGCTGAATGGGATTGAATTTCCTGAAGAAGAAACAACATGGGTGCTCCTAAGCTCACATCGGAGGCGTCCACCTCAACAACGAATGGTCGCTCCTGGTCCGGATGAATGAGAACTGGTGCTCTGGTGAAGAGTTGACAGAGTCGGTGGAAGGCGGTGATAGCAGCTGAGTCGAGATGGTATGGTCCGGTCTTGGGCTTGGTGAGGGCAGTAAGAGGCACCGCAACCGAACTGAAGCCACGGATAAATCGCCGATAAAATTGGCGAACCCCAGAGAATGTTGCAGCTGTTTAAGCGATGTGGGTAGGGGCCACGATCGCACAGCCTCCAGCTTCTGAGGATCCATGGCTACCCTCTGGGAGGAGATGACGAAACCAAGGAAGGTAGTGGAGTGCTGGTGGAAAGCACACTTTTCCAACTTACAGAACAGTTGGTAGGCCAGCAACCTCTTTAATACTGCCCTGACATGCTGGGTGTGCTCCTCCGTGTTGCATGAGTAGATTAAGATGTCGTCCAAGTAGGCGAAGACCCATCTACCCAGCATGTCGCGTAGGATGTCGGATATGAACTGTTGAAAGGCCGAGGGGCTGTTACATAGCCCGAACAGCATGACGAGGGTCTTGTAGTGACCGGTGGGGGTTATGAAGGCCGTCTTCCACTCATCTCCCTCTCTGATGTGGACGAGGTTGCAAGCATTCTGAAGGTCTTCACCAACTTGGTGAAGATGGTGTGACACTGCCACACAATTTAGGATATCCTTTGGTATACACATAGAAACAACACATCTATCGTGAATAAGGAAATCCAGGACAATATATTCCATGTGGAAGGCTAAAACGGACGGTTGCCTTATAATGACGCTCTCTCATGTTTCACCTGTTTTCATTACCTCTAATCACGTTCACCTGGGAGCAGACAGGTGACGTGTCATTCAGGAGAGGTTAAAAGGAGAGAGGGAGAGAGAGTAAAGAAGACAGGGAGTCCAAGAGAGACCTGTGTGCATTTAAATATCCTTTTAATAGGATATCTCCGCGGAGGACCCTTACCGGAGCCATGGACCATCTTCCCCGAGTCCGTGTGAACTTTGTCGGTAAGGAGGGATTATAGTGATTTTTGGACGTACGTTTTTGGT
>JBBPDC010090844.1:0-10004 GCA_037974485.1 Hemigrammopetersius urotaenia
AAGCAGAGGTTGAATTTCGTGCTGTTCACACTGTGTGCAGTGGTGTGTTCACGTATGACAAATGGTCACTTTCACTTCAATATGACTAACAAGCCTTTTCACCTCATGGATGAAATAATTCTGCAATACATGAGACTTATGAAACAAATCAAGCAAACTGTGTATATGCACTACAGAATAATGTACTGTATGCTTTGAGAACATGCTAAACTACTTACGTATTTAAGTCTATTAAAGATCGCTAAGCTGGTTAAACTAGAGTGTGAAGTATCTAACTGATTTTCTGCATTTTCTTAAAACACCCCTTACACTCACTTTCAGGGTCAGGCTTTTTTCTTGCACAGATGTTTGGTGTAACAGAGTGTGAACATAAGCCTTGCCTTGTATCATGCTGAGGGATGGGAGATGAGGAAGGGCCATCTAAAAGAGGGCCAACTAAGCTCTCTTGTATTCGTGGCCATGGATGGCCAGATGGCTGTGGATCAATGGGCATCGAAACCATGATCTCCAGCGTATTGGACAGATGCTTAAGACAGTTGCGCTACACACGAGCCAAAGTTAGGCATACAGTTAATGCAGCTAAGGAATAGGAAAAATGCTGAATGAGCGAGGACTGCATTTCCAATGGGTCTTGTGTGTAGGGTGGCAAAAATGTAAAGCATTTAAAACAACTGAAATCAATCAAGACGCACTTTTAAAAAGCAATTTCTTGTGTTTGTGTGTATGGGGGGTTTTTTTTGGGGGGGGGGTTCTGGGAGCCACTGCCCACAGTTTTAACCTTAATTTTTTCAATTCGTATAAAAACTGTACTATCCTGTGGACAGCACTTGGCTGGAGAGTATCCCCAGGATGTGAGTGATGTGACCAGTACAGGCTTCCCCTGTGAAAGACAATCAGCTCACGACGTGTTTAAGGTGGACTTTGAGCATTTAATGTCCCAGATCTATACGGTACATCTGATGACCTCTCTATCAGGGAGATGACGACAGTTCTAATCAGTCGACCTGCAAGTCCATTTAAAAAGTCACCTGAGTGGGCGTCACCTAGAACACAGAGTAGACACTGATAATCGAATCATCTAATTACATTCATGATTCAAACAGCAAACATGAACACTAACATCACACACAGGGAACTGGGCAAATTTATGCCACCTACACTCTCAGCACCAGCTTTCAGCTTTCAAATTTCAACAGTTCTTTCGTGATCAAACCGATACGGGCACAGTCTACTCGAAGAAGCACCTCAGATGAGCTACAATGTTTTTCCATTGTCAGCTCCCAAAGGCCATTGTCTGAAGGGCTAAAATCATTTTGCCTTTTAAGTCCTCAATGCTGTAAGTGCCAAATGAGTGTAAACCATATCCGTCTATATTCCTGCCAATCGCCTGTCTTTGTTTTTTCAATGTTGGACGCGACTGGGACTGGGCATTCCTTTTCACGTTGTAAAACAGTGACAGATTTTCAGTGCAGAATAATCAAGAGATTAAAAAAGGATGAATCAAATTATGCAAAACCTTGATGCAGCAAGTAAATATGCTGTATTACAAGAAACTGGCCAATAAGCACTACACGCCGCGTGGTATTGTTTGAGACACAGCCTATTACATATACGTGACAGATCTCAAAGTAGCTTTCCAGGACTCTTAAGTCATTCCACCATTAAACTTAAAAGAATAGCCCCCCTGTTTAGAGGTCAACAAGCCCTGTGGTAACAAACAAAAACAAACAAAAAAAAAATACTATAGGGTTTTAAAGGCTGCCCTGTCTCAGATATGATTTACATGATGTTTGCTCAAATGTTCTAAGGAAAAGCAGGGAGTAAACAATACTTGCAACATAATTTGACTTAACTTATGCAAGACGAAAAGCATAATTATGGCAAAGAATTACCATGGTTACCATTTTACTGATTTAATATATATTAAAGAATTATATATATTTTTTAGGTAATCTTTCAGTTAGACAATGTATTGCACAGGACCCCAGAGGCTAACTAAGGGTCTTGAAACTGAACATCCCTGACTCTGACAAAGCAAAATAAACTAAAAAACATAAAACTCTCCGCTGTAATTTCACTGGCTGAAATGTCACTGAGAAATGGACATTGATGAGAACCACTGCACACTCCACATTGTTTCACAAAATGCTCAGCAAATACAATATTGAACATTAACATTCGCAGAAACGTGTCATGTTTGTTTGTCCCATTTAGAGAAAAACATCAAAACCCAGACTTTTGCATGCAACGGCATATTTCCTTTTTAACCACACTATGGCTACACACCAGAGTAGGGTGAGAGTCAAGAGTGTGATGATTTGGAACCAAGTGTCTTGACAGGCACTGGGAAACCATTCAATGATGTCTTGCAGAACAATCTGCACTCATTGGACTCATGCGAGCATCCTAACGCACCACATATTAAAGAACTCTGATCTAGTTATCAAAAGCCTGAATCGTTGCATTTGTAATGTAAATGGCTTTGAATGGTTATGCAATCCTGGCCATGTGGATTCTCACAGAACTGCTGCTTGGTCTGCTGTTTGTGTTATTGGTTTCCTCTGCAAGACTCCAGCGTTACACGCAAGGCAAGAAAACACAACACAGCTGCTTTTTCATTCCACATAATATCTCGGCATCCAATCCCCGCCCTCCATGCACATAATCATGATCCTGTGCAATACATCGTCTATACCTGTATACAGTGTTAATAGGGTAGAATACTTTTAGGTTTTACAGCAGTATTCGAGTACAACGAGTAACAAATGAGTTCTTTACTCATGGGACCCATGCCATGACAGGTTAAGGGAGATTTTTGAATGATGCGATGTCTCAGATGTAAACAAAGTCACTCAGACTGGTTCGATAGAGTGATGCATTGCAGAAGAAAAGACTTTGTTCACAGACCACTTTTTTTCTTTGAATACTGACAGATCATCTGCATTTTGAAGTCGTTAAGGAGTGGAAATATGAATATTTCACACTAGCTAACGCTGCTATGCTGTGAACTTACATCAGTTACGAGATCAAGAAAAAAATGCAGTGGCCCTTACAGTCATGCATGAACACACCACAGTACACAGTGTGAACGATGTGAAATTCTTTCTTTGTATTTAACTCATTCACCAAGTGAAGAAGTGGGCAGCCAGCGATGCCACAGTCCCCCGGGGGGCTGTGTGTGAGCAGTGTGACAATATCTTGCTCAAGGATACATCAGTGGTACCACAGGCAGTTCTGGGATTCAAACCCATGGCCTTCTGATCACAGGGGCAACTCCCTAACCATCAGCTGCCGCAAAGCAGTGACTGCCCGGGGCGAGGATCAGCCTCAAAACCTTCGGGTTATGAGACTGATGCAGTACCTACTGCGCTAACGAGGCTCAGAAGCAAGAGTGTTAGCTTGCTTTTAGGACGAAGGGAGCGTAAAAGTGCACAAGAAAAAATGCAGTGGCTATTATGGTTTAGAAGATTTTTGTTTACTAGAGAGTACAACAGCAGCAATTTTCAAAAACAGCTTAGGACTGGAGTTCCTACTACAGGTAAGGAACTAACGATTAATATGAATTAATATGATGCGTTTTAATATTAATATTAAGCTAATGACACAACAAACAGTGACACATCTAACCTGAGTTTCAGTGTCTTTTGTTTGTATTACTTTGTGTTTGGGTTATTAAGCTTTCCAGCATCCTTAACCATGATGTCACAGACTCTCTGCCCAACACACATTTTTAACAGGGACTTCACTATTCTTTCTCACTCTCTCCAAGTTTTAAATGAACAATACTCGAGTCTGGATCAACTGATCACAAACTTATTTACATGTGCACTATGGACATTAATGGATGTTCTGACACTGGACTGGGTGCAAAATTCTGCACAAGCTCCATTGAGTTGGGTTAGAAGAAGAATTATACAAATAAAACTCAAGACGCAATCACTCTAACAAACTATCGTCTTATATCATGATATATTTAGAAAATATCTAGATGTGTACCAATTAGGGAAATGAATACCAAGGCCAGTGGTCACATAGGGAACTTCCCTATGTAAACGATTTTTTTATCTTCAATGAATAAGTGTCCAGGCACATGTAGTTAGCCTTTCCTCATGCATTCAGGCTCACAGATCTACGAAGAAAATTCTAGCAACTGGTGTCTAAAAAAGAAAAGCAAAACAATGACAAGGTGAAGAAAATGTCACAGCTATGTTGATCTCTACAAGACCGTGAGTTGCTTTTCCATCTAAGAGACACATAACATCTTCCCTTGACATGATCATGTTCAACAAAACAAGCAAGTGAGGCCTTTGCATAACTGATTCATGAAATGCTCTGCATCAGGAGGTCTGTACTCATGACTCCCTTCTCTGCAAAACTTGTCTTTTGATTTCCCAAGGGGCTTTTAATAACCGAAAACACGTTACGCAAGAACAAAAATGCAAAACAGCTACAGAGAACTAAGACAAGACTGCTATAGTTATCTATACCTTTTTTCTGTAATAGTTTCAGAAAAAAAAAAATGCAAAAAAAAAAAAAAGTTAATTGGTTTGATGCCAATACTATTGTCTGATGCCTGAGACTCTGAGAAGGCTTTGGCCTATAGTATTTTTGTAACACATGCATGCACTCAATGACTGCGTCAGACTGAATTACGTAGGGTCGATGAAAATTCCATTTAATGGTGGGTTTCCAGACTATTACACCTTGACTGAAGCTACATTTAAACTGATTCAGGGCATTTACACTTTATGGACAAAAGTAATGGGACACCACTGGGGACTTTGATGGCACTGCTTTCAAATCCATAGGCTAACATGGTCCTCCCTTTGCCACTATAACAGCTTCCACTCTTCTTCGGAGGCTTCTCAAAATCGGACAAGAAAGCCTGGTTCACAATCTCTGTTCCAGTTCATTTCAAAGGTGTTGGATGGGGTTGAGATCAGGGCTCTGTACAGGCCAGTCAAGTTCTTCCACACCGAACACATCCAACCATGTCTTTATGGAGCTTGCTTTGTGCACTGGAGCACAATCATGCAGGAATAGAAAAGCTTCTTCCCCAAACAGTGTCCACGAATTGTCCTTCCCTGGAAGTAAGGGGTAAAGCCTATACCCTGAAAAACATGTGTGTCCCACTACTTTTGTTCATATAGTGTAGCTCTGAGAGGGCTTTGGCTATATTTTTGTAACAGCATGCAGTGCTCAATGACAGTGTACATCTCAAAGACTGAATTACATATGAAGTTCAAAAATTTGGGTTACCAGACTAATACACCTTGACTGAAGCTACACACAAACTGATTTTGTGCACTTGCTTTTAAACATGTCTACTGCAGTCCCAGGAACCACTAAATTTCAGCATAACATTACATGACATAATTTGGCAGACGCTTTTATCCAAAGCGATTTACAATATGAGGAATCGCTCAAGTTTCAGGACAATGCGAGAACCAAAAGAGTCCTTCATGTAAAGTTTCTACTTGTCATATGTGAACAAACCACACCACAGCACACAGTGTGAACAGCACAAACGTGTTTTCTGCATTTAACTTATTCACAAAGTGAAGCAGCAGGAAGCCAGGAATGAGGAGTAGCGTGTGGGGTTGGTAACTTTCTCAGGTGTACCTCAGTGGGGCCACTAAGAGTCCTGGAATTCAAACCTACGTCCTTCTGATCCCAAGGGCAACTCCCTAACCACTAGGGAGATCGTGAAGAGAGGAGATGCTCTCTGAACAGGTTTTTTGAAGAAAGAGAGAGATGCTGCTGCTCTGGTTGCCTTCCACCAGCAAGCACCATGAAATACAAGAGTCTGGACTGTGTATTGACTTAAAGTGGCTGTTAACCAACAGGCCGGGGTCAAAAGCTCAAAGCGACAGAGCAAACACGACCTCCAGACAGACAGATCGCCTCTGGTTAATCTCTCTCGTTGAGGAGCCAATTCCACGTCAGTGAATTACTCACACATGAACTCATGGGTGTCAAAGGTTGCTAACATAATTTCAAACGGTTCGTGCGAAACACAGCAACATTTACATAGTTCGTTATTAAAACTTATCACGTAGATACTGGTTAGGTAAAAAAATGCTTGGAAACTCCCAAAACAAATCAACGCAAGCTACAGCCAGCTAGCTAACGTCAGTTATGTTTACTATATCACTGGAGCAGCTATAGCTCAAGCTATACACCTTATTTGAATGAAAAAGTGCTCGCAATTTATCCTACCACAGGACCACAGCAACTACAGGCTCTGTAGGTTCCTCCAAACTGGTTTTTTTTTTTCAAAGAAAAAAATGATCTTCTGTTTAACATTTGCCCGCCGGTGCCGACAGCCCAGCCCGCTCCTTGCTCTTCCAATGGTAGTGCTAGTGGTGGCTAAAGGGCTAACATATAAATAAATGTTTTTTTATTTTACTGTTCAGAGATAAACAAACAAATTACAGTGTCTCTAGACGGGAGAATTTACTTGAGAGTTTATAAACCTGTACAAAAACAAACACTTTCTGAGCAAGGAATAACCCATATTTTGCTTGAGCTAGCTTAGCTGTGGTGAATTCTGTTGACTGAGTGTATTAGCTTGTGGAGCTAACTTGGTACTATTGTGCCTGCTGGGTTATTATGTTTGGACAATAAATGGTCCAGACATCAAGAAACACAGGTTATGGGAATGTGTGATCACATACCCAGCAGGAGAGCCTCATCTTAGTCCAAAATTCACACTCCTAAGTTTAGCGGGGGTGTGTTTTTGGGTGAAGTAGCTCGTCGTTAGCAAAGCTCAGCCTGACAAAAGAAGAAAGGCTGACTTCTGGAGATAAAGTTTTGACCATGAACCAACCAGCAAAATCCCTGACTGTCCTGAACCAGAGAAAACAGAGTGTTCTGCAGCCCATGCTCAGCCCAACCCCAGCTCCTGGATCTCCAAGCTCTGCTGGATCTCCTAATTTTTACCTGGAGGTGAAGACTTTGGAGCAGCTTATGGAGCTGCTCAGGTCGCACATGGCCCGGTAGTTAGCATCCCTGGATTTTTCACTCTCCACATGGAAGGCGTACAAGGACAGCAGGATCCCCAAGAGGCAAACGAGAAGCCGGGCTATTCTCTCCCACCGAGGGGTGGACACTCTCAAGACGGGCGCCGCCATGTTTCCCCGGCCTTTGCTTGCACGCGCGCGCATTCACGCACACACTCACACACACTCTCACACACGCTGTCCCCTCCCGAGCTGCGACGTGGAAGAGTCGCTCCACGCCGTGCTGGGGCGTGTCTCTCCCCACCCCTCACCTCACCTCATCCCACCCCGTCCCACCCCACCCCGTCCCGTTTGACCAACCTGACGTCCAGGGTGGGCTCCCAGTGCCCCCTTGGAGAGGTTACAGGACCCTCTGCATACTCATGGGCTGAGCCACTAACCTTCCAGAAAAGGTTTGAAACCTACAAGGGACAACTGATTGAACCAGGTTAGCCCCTGTTTTAATTACTCTTGTGGCAGCTGGTGGCCTCCTGCGATCAGAAGGTTGTGAGTTCGAATTCTAGGACTGCTGAAGTACCCTTTCAACATGGAAGCGCCATGCCATGCCCGTGCTGGGATGTGTGTCCCCCACATTTGACCATCCTGCTGGTCAGGAGAAGCTCCCAGTACCCCCCGAACAGGTTTCCAGAATTCCTGGGGACTCTCTGCATATCCATGGCTTGAGTAACTAACCTTCCAGAAACCGTCTGTTTGAGACTTGCATCTTACTCTTTGAGCAGTTGGTCGCCTGGGAGTCACCCCTGTGGGAAGGGCATGGGTTCGAATCCAAATGCTGCAAGTGGCACCACTGCTCCCCGGGCAACGTGTTGCTGGCTTCCCACTGTTTCACTTGGTGAATGGGTTAAATACAGAGAAAAAAAATCATCCTGTTCACATTGTGCCTGAGCTCGTAAATGCTCTACAAAATGAATCGGCACAAAACTCCCATGGAAACTCTCCAACATCTTGTGGAAAACCACCTAAGAAGAGTGGAAGCTGTTATAGATTGAAGATTCAAAACATTTATTGTCATATGTACAGGAAAAAAAATGCATTTCCCTGTGCAATTAAATTCTTTCTTTGCTGTCAAATGCCAAAGTTTATGAAAGTTTGAGTTTTTATATGAAAAATAAATACTTACTTTGAAGTGTAATGTGCAGATGTAGAGAAATGTTAACTGTGCATTTGCAAATTGAAGGACATTTAGAAATTTTGCACATTAAGGAATCTGATGGCAGTTGGTGAGTCAGGAGGTTCTAGATTTCACACTTCTGAACCATCATCCTGAGTGCAGAAGTGTTAACCAGCTGTCGAGAAGGCTCAACATCGGCTATACTTCCTGAGGAGGCTGAGGAAATTTGGTATTCGGTATGTGTGTATATGTATATGTGCTTCTTAACAAGCTAACTTTTTTGTTTTTAGAAATATACCTTTACTTTTGGCATTATTTCACAGAAGTATCTAGATTTGTCCACGTTATAAGGTTATTAGTTACCAATTTAATTAATGTAACATTAATTAACTCATGAGCACCCTCAGTGTGGCCCTTTGCTGCTCAACAGTGGTCTCCTAATCAAAAGCCACTGAGACACTGGTGCTAGCTAGGGCCAATCAGACGAGAGAAGTTTGATTACCTCTGTCTGACCACCGCAGAAAAGAAGATGATACTCATGTGTGAGCTAAAAGGCATTTGTTCATTCATTTGAGCTGCATTATGACTGTAATCTGTATTTGATTAAGCTGCAGACACACTGCAGATTAGAACCACGGCAGATAAGCAGATTAGTCAATTAATAAAACAAGTACAACCGATAATATTCATTCGCTGGCTTTTGTTCATCGATAGCCTGTGGGAAGCACGGGTCTCTTGCCTTCTATGTCCACATGTTTTAACCAAAGGAATCATTAACAACACTGAAGGGGTCAGGGCCCAATGATGCAGTAAGAGGGAATTAGTTGTTACATTTCTGCCTTAAAACACCACACCACCACCTGGTGGAAATAAGCAGTCTAACACTGATATTTGTTGAGATATTTGACATGTAAGGTGCAGCATTTTACCTGTAATAGTGTAGAATTTTACACAAGCTCTAGCAGTGAAAAACTCAGGCTGTTATTTTGTTTAATCTAATTTTATGTCTCATTATTTACATAGAAATAGAACAGTGACAACGTGGCACCAGGGTGTCCATGAACACAGATATTTAATATTATTTGTGGAAATGTAATGCTTTACATTTTATGTAAGATGAGTTGATCTCTCAGATGTGTGCAATATAAGACTCAAGCATTTCAGCAGCATTTCAGCTGGGGGCAGAAAGAGACTGATCAGGCTGAACCGGAGGGTCAGCTCTGTTCTAGGATGCCCTCTGGACCCAGTGGAGGTGAGTGACAGGAGAATGGTGGCTAAACTGTCATCCCCGTTGGCAAATATTACACACCTCATGCAGGAGACTCTGATAGCACTGAGCAGCTCCTTCAGTGGCAGGCTGCTGCACCCACAGTGTGGGACGGAGAGATTCCACAGGTTCTCCTTCCAACCGCTGTCAGACTTTACAAACACCTTGCAGTTGACTACACATGCACACACAAACAAACACACAGAGGAAGCTCCTCTGGTGGGCAGTATTTTCCTTCGTGTGCCATATTTTTCTCTTGTGTGCAATATTTCTGTTACAAGTGCAATGTTAGTGGTTTTCTGATGTAGCTTGCAATTTTAGGAGTGAAAAATTACTGTGAGGAATGTGCAATTTGTCTGGTTCATTGCTACTGTTTTTTACTTTTACTGTTGCTCACTAATTTTGTCCATACCTTCTACTATCCAATGTGTACAAACATACATACACGTACATAGGTTTATATATTTGTGCTACAGACAAAGGTCTATATTTATATTTTTGTATTATTTGTATAGTGTGCTTTTTATACTATACTGTCGTGTATAGCTTTATTCTATTGTTTTTTGTTGCTCTTACTTTTGTCCTGTCCACTTTCTGCTGTAAC
>JBBPDC010090895.1:0-10002 GCA_037974485.1 Hemigrammopetersius urotaenia
CGCCTGTACCTTCTGCGACTGGGTTTAACACCTAAATCATTACAATTATGTTCTGTTACATTTGTTGCTCTACTGTGATTAACCAACAATACTGGACACTGTGAGAAGGAATTTCTTTACCTCATAGTCCAGGACTTTGTCTGCCACAAGAAAATTGCCATTTAAGCCGAAAGCCTCCAGAGGATTCTGTGTAATAGTGAGGCTCACTCCCTCCTGAATACTTATTGCAACGACTGTTGCCCCAATCGTGTTGTTCTCATTGAACTCTTTATATGTTGGAGCTGTACACACTGTAGCAAAGAGGCACAATGAATAAGATCAAATCTCACAACCAAAACCATTCATCCCCCAGCTTAGGGAATGTTGAACATGTAAAACTCAGTGGATAAATGAACAAATAACATGAACAAAAAGTCAACAGACAATGTTATGTACAATGTACAATGTTATGTACAATGCTAATATTAATATTTCCTATGCAGTCCTATGTAAGATCCATTCACATACGATATATGTTTTTATGCATATACAGTAATACATATAAATATAGACATTTTAGATGATAATGTTACAGCTAGTGTAAACCATCATAAGCTTCCAGGAACGTCTTCCTTATTCCTCCATCACTGAAAGTCATCAGTATTTATGTAATCTAGAATTTACACTGAACAATCAGTATTTCTTCATTTTTGTTGGTTTTATAGATTTTTCATCAACACACACCTACGATTTAATTTTCCTTTTTAAGGTCGTATGTGCCTTTGTCACTCCATTACACAACCTTAAGCAAGCAAAACACCTCACAGTGTCATTTTATAGTATTTCTGAGAAATGGCACATATAATGACAACAGATAACATTAACAGAGACATGTAGCACTTACAGTTTTGACCAGAAGCATTGATGGAGAACACAGTCAGCAGGAAGAAAACTGTTTTCAGAGAGAAATCAAGATATTTTAGGTCCATTGGTCCTTGTTTTGTGAATCAGTTAAAGGAAAATAAAGAGCATCAGTTCTTTGCTCTGTCAGTTTCTTGTCTACATTTACAGTGCTGGCAGATAAGAGAGAAAACAGGCTCCAGAACCAACCTTTGAGTTTATCAGGCCATAAAACTGTTAACAGTGGACTTTCCCCCCCACGTAATCTTTCATCGGTGAAAAGAGAAAGGATGTGCTTTTACTGTCACTAAACCTCAACACAGGCACAGACACTGTTCACCTGCAGCATTCACTCATGACATGAGCATTGCTATAATCAGCCCATGAAAGAAAAGGAAAATGGTATGTTTGCAGTGTTTCCTTCCATTTTTGCCCCTGACGGCGCGCTCAAAAGTATCACAGTATCGGAAGTCTCAGAGATAGAGGAAGATCTTATCCAGAATTCACTCCCTCTTTTCATATTCATCTTCTACATGAAAGGGAAAAGCACTTTGAGACACTTTCACCCAGACCCTTGGCCATGCACTGAACAGGATTTTCTTTTCTAAAGTCAAAGTGCAGGTGTTTCATTTCTTCTGAACATACAAATCACCAAATGGAGGTTCAACACAATCATAGGAAGAAGAACACAACTGGCTGTCCTGTATAGATTTGGCTTTAATAATCTACAGCATTAATCCTGGAATCAGCAACAAGGACTGGTAGTTTTGTACAATCAAGTGAAGATTAATTCTGAATCCAACAGCAGGCTTTGACTCTAAACTACAGACTAATGATGGAATATGGAGTAGGATGAATCAGCACCAGTGGGTGTTGTCAATGTTTGATGTCTTACTGGAAGCTTTATCTGGGAATGTGCTGATGAGACTTGAGCCAATTCCAGTTTATCTGCTCTTTTCTTTTATGTGTAGCCAGTTAGAATACTAGAGAGAAAGAAAAAAAGAAGGAGAAGTTGTGTTTTTTCTTCTCAATGCACACTTTACAACATACATTCTCTGAGGTTTTGGCACCATCTGAGCAAATGTAGATCTCACTTTTTTTTTACAGACCTCAACCTTTACATTGGTGATACACTTCCAAACAGAGTTTTGTACATGACACCATGTAGCCATGTGTTTTTTTTAAAAGAACCTTTAATAAGCTTTAATAGGTTTTTCATAAAAGATATATGAGCATGTGAAGAAGCTTCAAAAACCTCCATATAATGTGATGATTCTTAACAAGAACCATTGATTTGATGAAGAGTCTTTACAATATGAGAAGGTTCTTTATACTTATAAAAGGTTCTTCACATTCACACATCTCTTTATCAAAAGGTTTTCTGTGACATCTCTCAAAGAGTCTTTTGTGGCGTCCATCTTTTCCATCCAGTCCATCCTGTTATCTTTTCTAAAGTCAAAGTTGTGGTTCAGGGTCAGAATGAGTTTCATGGGGTTTAGGGTAAGGGGAAAGTTAAGTACAGTTAATAGTTATTTGAATTTACGCTGATGACAAGCTTAGCATCTTCAGAGTATCTACAATGGACCAACCTGTCCATCCATATGAATGCTGCCTTTTGTCCATTATGTTTGAAAATAAATTCTAAAAAGTAGCCATAACATTCCCCAGATTTCAGCACCACAGTGTTTCTAGACTATTGTGAACTTGTTTTGTCATTCATGTTTTTTTTATCTGTAGTACAACATAAACAAGTCTGGGAGGTTTCAAAGTGACCATATTATAGTGTATACTGTATATATTACTGTATACTGAGTATACTTGTATGTAATTATGTGTAAGACTCTGTATAGATATATACTATCTAGCAATGCTACTTTACTTTCAAATTTGATTATTATTTGTGCATTGCTTGAGTTATTAAGACAAGTGTGTAAGGAGCATGTGGATTTATGAACAATCTTTTTGTGTGTTACTGGGGCCTGATTGGTTTGCAGACCTGAGCAGCTTTATAAAGTTCTTCACCAGGGATTTATTTATAAGAGGCCAACATGTGAAGTGTGTATGACAAATGCCAGTCCTTGTGAGACATTTGAAAAAAGTTCAGGTTTATTTTCAAGTACACAGCTGTAAGTCCTGTATAATCATAAATCTGCAATAATTGTCCCAGCACAATCACTTTATTGTGTTCAGTCTTCACATGGTGTGGTGCACTGCTGGATGTGGGTGGGTTGGGTGCGTCACTGGTACACGCTGGCACACATATATTGTTTCATCAGTGTGTTCACTCGCTCTGTGTCTACAGGCAGGCCGCTGTGAAAACACACAACACAGGAGTCTTGCACTAACGCCTTTAGAAGGCATAAATAACCTCAGCAGTGTGAACTAATTCCACATACAAGACTCTCATGGCACAAAGAATGTGGCAATAACAGAATGTTATAAATTACTGAGCTCTTAATTCTGAGAAACTGCACGTAAGGTTCTAAATGTTCCATTGGTCCTGCAACACACAGACTGAGCAGGAGTACCTGTTCTTGCTGTTCTGCATGCGGCGAAGGAAAGAGCAGAGGGAGGAGAGCTTGGCTTTAGACTTTAGCAGCTCAGCGTAGCGGCTAGTGAACTCCAGGTCACCCAGCTGTCTGATCCGCAGCTCAGACCTCCTGCTCCTGCACAGAGTGTTTCACTCCAAGCTCAGTTCATCCACTACAGAGACTTTACTCTCACACTACATGTGAGTCAACACATTTTTGCATTACAGTTCATTGCACACCACACAACCACATAACAAGAATGAGCTTAAATAAGTAACCTGGTTGCCTTCAAATGTCATTGAACTTCTGATATTAATGATGGAACAATAATGTGTTTTACATTTTGTTAACTGAGCCCATTCACCGAACTCAACATTTGAAGGCAAGCAAGTTTTAAAATTAAAACACTATTACTATTATTTGATTACTAATAATTTTTAGAGTATGTGGTAACATAAACAATAGGATTTACTCTGGATTGATACCAGTCCCATATGATTGAATGTCCTTATCATTTTGCACCAGCAATCATCAGGTCACTTTGAAGGTTATAGCAAATTACATTAAGACTCATTAAAATTTTAATGTATTTAGCTTATTTTACTTATTTAACTACTATACACCACATTTCTTTATTTTGTCTTACCCACAATACTTCAAAAAGTGAGGTTTTGCCACAGCCTTGATGGGAGTAGAGATAACAACCCACCCTCTATCTTGTACAGAAGGAGCGTCTTCATCTGTTTTGTCTCTGGGAAACAAACATCTTCTGCAGGAGTGGCTGTCCATGCTTATGAGGTGGTCATCATCCTCCACATCCCTACAGTGAAAACACACTGCGCTGATTGCTTATATACACACCGTAATACGGTTTATCCTCTTGCATACAAACACTTCAATATAAGACCCAGCCTATATTCATCCTGATCAGTGACTGGGTTTTGCTCTGAGAGTTTTGCCCTGAATCACTCAAAGTAAATTCAGAGAAGGTACAGAGTGGGGAGAGGGATCAGAGACAGGGAACAAGGAGGGAGAAACTTTATAGTTAAAGAAATGTACAATAAATTGACATGGAGAAAGAAAAGAAAAGAAAATGAGAAAAGAATTGCAAAGAAGGGTTTTTGGCAGCCTTATGAATACCAAGAGATATGTTAGAATCAAGTCCAGGGTCATTGCTCAAGAGATGTGCCATTTCTGAAAGTAAAGGCCAGAAACTCAAAGGGAGAAACAGATCAAATAAAATCAGGGAGACAAAAAAGAGGCTGAAAGAAGGGCAGTGGTCTGAAAGCGAGTTCAGTCCTACCTGCTCACAGCTGGGAGCGTGGCCGTGTACTGGATGAGAAGCACTGATAGCAGGATAACCTGCACTAAGCTCAGGAGACAAGGCATGAAGACAACACCTTCAACAGACCAGAGGAAGAGTCAGCCAGAGAAACAGAGCTAGTTCTCAATCTCGACTGAGGAACATACACCTCCATTTGGGCTCTCATGTGGCCCAAAAGCTGCCCAACTTACCTGGGAGGACAGTCCAACTCGCTGTGAAGTGGAAGCTTCCAGTGGAAGAACACTTGTGGCGGCTCATTTGCACAAAGCGCTTTTTGTACCCCAGCCATTATTGACCGAGGAAAAAGAGATGCCACTTGCTCATGTCAGATTAGTTTCGCATCCTGCCTATGTGAACCCTACACCAAGGACTTTATGACTGTGCTTATTTACATTAGTCATTTGGCCTATTTACCATCAGTTTCACCCTGCTGGGGGATATAGGTGAAGCTGTGCTCTTGCTAATAAAGTTAAACATCATTAGCCATCCTCACATCCTCAATTGGTAGCTAAGGTCCCTTCTTATTATTTTACAATCCAATTTGTTGTGAATGGAATCACACAAAAAATCAATGCAAGGAAACGGAGTGTTTGGCTGAGAGAGAAATGCTCTCAATGTGAACACGAGGGTGAGCGATTAGCCTTCCCCATGGCGCTTTTGGAAAGGCCAAGTCACTTGATAGAAGATGGAACAGCTTTTCCATGTTTTTCCATGAGTAGAGTAACTGCACCAGTGAACCACATTATGAGTGTCTCACTCACACACCCACTCACACACACACACACACACACACACACACACATATTCCAATGTGTTGTGATGACTTAAGCAGTGATTCGAGGGGTTGGTGAGTCAGTCTTCAAGGCCTTTTTTACATTTTTTCCTATTTTAAAATACTGCATTATGACTCACTAGTCATTTGTCAGTAGTCGTTTGTGTCCAATTTGGCATGCAAATAAAAAATCTTTCATTTTATGTTTTAAAGAGCAAGTATCTGTCCACACACCCCCATCCTAAAGGTCAAATAAAGTTTACTCAAGTATGACTACAGTTTTGTGAATGAGATCTTGTGTTACTCATGGGGAGAATTTAAAATTAAATACATCAGTAGCATACATCGGTTAGCAAGCAGGGAATATGGACAGGAGGCATAGTTTGGTTCTAATAAAGGGGTCTTTGGCATTGAACTGGGAACTGTCAGAAACGGAGCAAATGCAAAGTTCAATGCATGCTGACCAACAGGGGGCAGTGTTAGCCTGAACACTGGAGCTCGGCAGCTCTGAGAGAATAACCTCAGGTTAGCAGTTCGTCTGTAGACTTCCGAACAGTAGATATCACCGTAGACATCGGCGTTTCGACCTCTTACTGAATGTCCTACAGTATCACAGTACCACAGCAACACAGGTACGCTTTAATAGATATTCGTTGAAGGAATTGACCAAACACCACTAAATGACCCCATGTTCTCAGTGAAACTGAACAGAAAACAAATACATTTTGTGGACGGTGCCTTTATTGCATATTAAAAGAGACTGATGATTCCCATTAAAATATCAAAGATGCAGGACTGAAAAGGAGGAAGTTAACTGTGACTGTAAATCTAAGACGGAGAGAGGGAAAAGGAGAGAGCATAGACCAACTATAAACTATGCCCTGCCATTTCTTAAGGGCAAAATAGAGAGTTATCTGAAGATAGTGACTGCAAATCAAAGTGTAAATGCAGAAAATCTGCTGCTTTTCTGTCTACAGCACTGTTGAGCTGCCACATAAACAGCTGGGGCAGATTTGCAGTTATTTTTAAGCTGACAAAAAGAGATTCAAATGATGACATGGGGCCCCTTTTAATACCCCCTAGCACAAACACTTATACCCCTACAGACCAATTTACCCTTGTTTGGTTTATAGGCCTGTCAGTGTTATACACCTACAGTGGTATCAGAGTGGCTGTGAACTTACACTGCCTATTTTTATTCTTCAGTTGCTGTGCTCTGTGCTATTGGGAAAATGAAATCCAAATGAAAAACTCATCTGAGGTTATTGAAGGCATCAGTCGCTCTCCTGCGCTCTCAGACAGAGACTGTGTGTGCTGGCCTCTAGGGCAGCTACAGCATGGGCGAGAGTAGAAGGGTTTGTGTCTGCACTCTGGCAGTTTGGACAGATTTCACAATAATATACTATTAGAGGAGCTAAACGGAGGTTAGTGAGCTGGAAAAAGCTTCAGTAATTACAGCAGGGGCTTGATTTAAATTACTGTGCATGTCACACACTGTTCAGAGTGAATGAGAGGCACTAATGCAGAGTCCAAAGCCTCTTGTCTGTCTGCTGATTGGCACAGGCAACAGAGCCTGGATGGACAGATCGATTACACTTACACACTTGAGTCCATCCCGACAGACAGACGTTTCACTATGGATGGCTGAATGCTGAGGAATTGATTCAGGCTTTGTGTTGTGGAGAGGATACACTGCTGGAGTGGAGCTCTGTGGATTTTTCTGGGACAGTGGTCGAAATTGACATTGACTATAGTGTTGGTTTGGTTACACTTGTGGTAAGCAGCATAATGCTTAAAAAAAGAAGATAGTTAAATGATTGCTGTAAATATAGTATAATTTCCTAATTTACTCAGTATTACCGTATATCAAACATTAGGTACTCTTATGTAGGTGAATAGTTAAAGAATATTATTATAGATACCCATTATTTAAGACTGCTGAGATAAAGACATAAGAGGGACATTAAGTGCCCCATCTGCACTGATGGTATGGCCCACAATCTTCAAAGAACATTTTTGTAGATGTTGTTCAAAACCAATCCTTCAGTAGTTATTTAAATACTTCACTATTTTTTTGCGATTTGATAGACAGACCTTTTACCTTACCTATACCACAGTAACAGCAGGGTCACCAGATTTAATCAAGATCAGAAACCTATTTTTACCATGGATGACTTTGTAAGAATTTCACTGGTTTGTTCAACAACCTCTGTGAGATCCCTTAACATCCCTTAAAAATCCTTTGCACGTCTTCTTTATAATAAGTCCTTCCATTTATATTATTGTAAAAAATGATAACAATGATAAAATATTCACAGGACAGATTGGCTGGACCTATTCTTGTGAACAGCTTGTTTATTTCACCTGTTTAAATACTTGTTGATAAAGTTACTCCTCTTCACAACATTTTTTAGTTAAATGACACACTTTAAAATGTATTATTGTTGTTAGTATTAGTATTACACTTGATGATTACTTGTCATTTGAGTATTACCTTTCAATAACATTTTATTAACACTTTTCCTCAGTTTCTTTTCCATGTCATCAGTGAAACTTCAGATCAGTCTTGTTCAATACAGGGAAACCTCAAGTGTGTTGGCCTGTTCAGCAAGCAGCTCTTCATAGTGAACCACCAGTTTAAACAAGCCTGACATAAAACACGACGTCCCTGTTGAGGTGAGGCCAGTGTAAGTGCAGTCGTGGCGTGGGTCAGCTCCATATGTCCACCTCTCTGGAAATCCTCCCTGCTGGATGCTCCTGACCCCTGCACACCAAAACCAGCACTAAAAGCCAATCGCAGTAAGAGCAGCCATGGCAAGCTCACAGCTCTAAGCAGCAGCTGCACCTGCGCCAGCGGCCATCTGCACTGGAATAAACACAGACACAACTCAAACAGTGACTGTTAGGGTCTTCCACGCCCCTTTTGGCCAGTACAGGCAGTAAGTACTATAAATTACTATGCATGGAATATGCCCTGATTTTGATTTTGATTGAGATTGTCTACCGGGTGAGAGTTAAAGAGCACACAAGGTGATGCAGACATTTTACTGCAACTATTTTTTGGCGAATTATTGTAAGGAAATTGAACGCTTACTAAAGCTTACTAAGGAATTACACACAAACCGTGAACAAGTATTTCCTCCAACAGAGAAGCATTTCAATTCACTTTTTGCAATTTTGCAGGCTTCTGAGGAAGCTTCTGAGGAATGTAAGGTCACAGGATGCAAGTTTCTCATTTTGGGGATTCAAGGGGTCTACAAGAGAATCAATATGTACCTTAGTGCGGCCTTTGTTAAAGCCTGCAGTGACGTGGTCTCAACAGTGGCCTCATACCCAAAATATCTTGGGATACAAGAAAGTGTGCCGCCTTGTGGTTTGATTTTTGTTTTTGAATATGTCAGCAAAATCTGAGCCAATCAAACCCGATCTTTGTATTCAAGCAGTTTGATTTGGATTGGAAAAACAAGCAGTTTAATGCTCGCCTATAAAATGCTTAGATTCCAAAACATTTAGTGTCCAGCAACGGAATTCAATGATGCTAAACTGATTACAGAAAGCATTAGTTAGGATTAGGTTTGTGGGGTTAGACAGAACTTGTTGTACACTTACATTTAAAAGATATGTAGTTTAATGTTAAAGACAAGATGAACATCTACAAAACATCAGAGGACATCATTCGATACACAGGCTGTTGTCATCACTCAAGTGTGATGCAGGGCTCTCAATGCTGTTTGAGGTAAGAATCTAAACTGATCTGCCTCTCCTGTTGCTCCTTCACCAGCACCGGCACTCCTACCAAATTTGATCATAATGACGCTAACACAGCCTGATCCATACAAAGCTGAGAATATTTTTCTATGTGATCTAAATGGATTATAAAGATAATGGCATGTGAATAAATCCATTAAACTTTTGGCTGCTTTGAGATGCCTCAACAAAGAAGAGAATCACTTTTATTGTAGAGGACAGATTGGCCTTGGTTGGCTCAGTACAGTGCTATTAAGCACACAAGCAGGCCTGTGCCTAAGTGAATTGTTGTGATTACAGTGTTTTCAACATCATAAACATTTGACGCATGGCAATATCTAATATTAGCTAGATGAGCTTTCAGAGCAGCCAGACACACACACGCACACACGCACACACGCACACACATACACACACACACACACACACACATGCACAAACATGTTTAATATTGCTCCATTCATTTCAGCCACTATGTCCAGTTATTCATTACAGTTTCTTATGTAATAGTTATAATAATGATTTTCCTATAGTGCTCGTGTCTCAGGTGAACTCTGAGAGTTGTAAAGAAAAAAGTGCTTTTATGAGTGTGTACCTAATCACTTCAGTTATGTTACTGCATGCGAAGCTGTAATGCGAGAGGAATAAAAATGAGCAAAGTTCTCAAATAAAGTTTGTGTGTGTGTGTGTTTGTGTGTGTGTGTGTGTGTGTGTGTGTGTGTGTGTGTGTGTGTGTGTGTGTGTGTGTG
>JBBPDC010090906.1:0-10001 GCA_037974485.1 Hemigrammopetersius urotaenia
CACACACACACACACACACACACACACACACACACACACACACACACACACACACACACACACACACACACACCAGACCTGGACTAAAATAAACAACAGCAACAGGTTAGCGGGGCTCACATGCATGATTTATTTCTCATAAAAACAGATTTCCCACTCACCTTCACCTCAAATGTGATGCCATACTGGAAGATATCATCGTTGTCCACAGGCACCCTTGGGTCCAGCGTGTCATCTACCAGGTTATACTTGGTTTTCTCAGGCATTTTTTTGTTTTTATTTATGTCAGAGCTCTGGCCTCCTGTGTTCAGATCATAAAATCACACAAAATATCAGACAGTGTGGGCTGTCCAGGCACTGACACCTCAAATAAACCCTCAGAAACTCGACATAATTCGCTTCAGATATGTATCCTGAAACTAAAACCTCTCATAAATGTTCATTTGTGTTAAAAAAATATCTTTAAAAAAAATCCTGAGGAGAGCATCTCCCACCCAGCTGTGATCTGTCAGCCCCGAACGAGGCAGATGTAAATTTATCATAACATTCACGCCTCTATTGAGCAGAGTCCCGCCCCTCCTGTGCTATGATTGGTCCGTCTGACCCCATCTTCTGCACTTTGATTGGCTAAAGCTTCAAGTCTGCCGCCTACTTAACGACTAGCCAATCATTACGGAGAAAGGGCACTGGGATGAACCAATCACAGCTCAGGAAGGCAGGTGCATGCTGAATACGGGTGGGGAAAAAATACATGCAACTGATTTGAAGAAGCTTGTGTGAGCCTCGGGTTTAACAGTGATGAGTGAAATACTGCATACAAAGCTGCCACCTAGTGATAATTATTAATATTGCATGATAAAATTAAATTGTGTTAATTAATTCTACCTTTATATTTGGGTTCAATTTGATTTCATTCAAAGTTTAATGTCTTTTAAAATATCAATATTTTACACACAATTGTTTTGGTTGTTTGGATAATATTGAGGGCAATATGCAGTAATATGTAATTTTATAATCTTCAGAAAAACCTCCCTCTGCTTTAGGGCCACAACTGAACACAATCAAAGTGTGTAGGAAACAGTGTGGGAGTGTGGGGGTGTGTGTGGGGGGGAGCAGTGTGCGGGCAGCAGTTTGAAGGAGCAGTGTGTGGGGAGCAGTGTGTGAGGGAGCAGTGTGGGGGGAGCAGTTTGAAGGAGCACTTTGTTTTTTTTTTTACCTTGCTGTCTCTGTGTGTTGCAGGTACCCGATTGTGGCTGGTGGAGGAAGCACAGAGGCCGATCGGGCAGCACAGGGTGCGACCGGGCTGGATGGGCCACAGCTGCGGACGGAAGCAGGGAACCGAAGCTGCTCAGACCTCTGCGATCCCCAGCCAGCATACAGGGATGTGGCTAAGCTATTGGGAGTGTGTGTGAACGTAGCCAGTGGCTGGGAGGGGGATTGTAGGTCTGAGGAGTGTGGCTTTCTGTCCAGCAGGGTCGGTGGAGTGTGGACGCTGAATTAGAGGCGACCAGGAGCGGCAGCAGCAGGAAGGACGCCGCGTTGGGTGGAGAGCAGGGTCGCTACGGAGCTGCCGGGCCGGTCGTGCTGAACCCTGAGCGGAGGAAGTCCAAGGAGGAAGGTCGGACATTTTCTTTTTTGTTTATTTATTTTGGTTAAACTGGGCCTCTGGGTGAGAGTGCAGAGGCTTGGGACTCTTAAGTTTAATTTTCTTTCTGTCTGTGTTGTCTTTGCTGATTTTCTTTACCTTAGGTGCACATTTGAATGTTTATGTTCCCCTCAGTGCTTCCGTGTGTCTTTCTGTCCTTCCTCTTGTTCTCCTCCCTCCATAGTGTGGGGGGTTGCAGTGGGTTTTTGTCCAGTGTGTAGTGTTGAACTTTTTCATTCCTGTTTGCTGTGTTTAAAGTCCAAGACATTGGTGCCGTGCATCGTTTGTTGTGTTATCAAGTGTGGGTTGGGGGGGGTCAGTCCAAGGTGGGAAGTCATTTGGTGTTGTGGAGCTCCTTTAAACATTCAATAAATGTGCTGGTAAATGTACGCTTGCCATGTTAGTGTTCCTTCTCCATGTGTTGTTGCTCCAAGAGATCCTACAGGGGTGTAAGGTGAATCTAAGCTTAAGAGCACTAGCCAAAATAAGCTGTTGGGGTCCCTTACCCCTGGGCCACCACAAGCACATTTACAAAATTCGTAAATGATATTTTTCTTAATAAATGTATATATTGCTATGAATAAAGCTGTGAGGTCCGGGCCTCGTCCGCCACGCCCCCACGTGCTGGTTGTTTATGTTTGGGTGGTGCTTAGTAACCCAACGCGAGGACGAGGCCCGTATCTCACAGCTTTATCCATAGCAATATATACATTTATTAAGAAAAATGCTGGGAAACTTTGCATTAATGTGGACATTATTTTCACACGAGCCACCGACCTAAACGTTGCAGTCCCTCCTGATAACAGTGTGAGGTGGCCTATACAATATCAATTTTGGAAATACCCAAACCCTCCCAGCACCTTCTCCAGCAGAACTAGTTGTGTGTGAGGTTCTGGATCATGTGGAGCTTGTGGGTCTCCAGCTGGTCCTGCAGCTCAATGGAAGAAAGATCTGGAGACTGGGGAGGACGAGACGTCCCTATCTCAACTCTCTGCTCTTCTCTGGACTGGAGAGAATTCTGGAGCAGTTCTGAAGGAGTTTGGGATCGTGAACCTGCTGAAGAAGGACATTTAGTCCAGAGATCCGTAAACCAGGAGGAACTGTGTGATACTTTTCTTTCTTCAGGATCAACACAAAGTAAATGTCAGTCACTAAAGACAGACCTGACGTTTCTCTGCAGAACCAGCAGTTTAAGCCTTTGTGACTAAATTATGTGTTAAAACAGACTGAATAAAATACTGAAAAACAGTCACATGTGTGATTTCACTGTATTTATAATGTTTTCTTGTAATAACATTTTGAATTGTTTTTTTTTATTCGAGGCTGGGCCCAAACATCAGGACTGTAGTGAATGTACATATATCTCTATATAGAGTGCGTGTGTGTTGTTTTTTATGGAACTGGTTGTGTTATCAGTCCTGGGCCCTCAGCAGGGGGCGCTACCTTCTGAGATGTCAAGCTGCACATCGCTGTTGTCTGTCTGAAGCTAGACGCAGGCCGTCTGTAAGTAAGCACAGCCAGAGTCTGGCGGAGAGCAGCAGGAACTGTCCGCAGCGAGGAAAAGACCGCCTCGGAACACACTGAGCTTTTTGTCGTCTTTTCGTAGACAGAACGAGAGAACTATTATTTCACTGCTGCCCCTTATTCCTGTAACACTGACAACCTCAAATCAGGACACCTCTTCACTGCACTTCAGAGAGAGAGAGAGAGAGAGACAGAAAGAGAGAGACGGAGAGAGACAAAGACAGAGAGAGAGGGAGAGAGGGTGAGAGGAAGAGAGAGAGAGCGAAGAAAAAGAGAGAACAAGAGGGAGAGAAAGAGAGAGTGGGCGAGAGTTAGAGAGAGAGAGGGAGAGAAAGAGAGAGAGATACAGAGAGAGTGACAGAGAGACAGAGAGAGAGGGAGGAAGAGAAATAGAGAGAGTGGGAGAGAGACAGAGAGAGAGAGAGACAGAGAGAGAGAGAGAGAGAGACACAGATAGAAGAGTGATTATTGTTCCCTTGTTAGAACGAGGGTCAGTCTAATTACGACACTCCGCCTCTAAAAGCCCAGAGAGAGGAAACTGCTCAATGGCGAGTGACTGGGAGACCCAGGATGACTCTCAGCCCATTTAAAGCCACTGTGGGGATTCAGACACTCGGGCTGGAAACTGCAGTGACATCAGAAGTGAAGTGAACAGACATCTAACTGCCTTTCAGCAAGAAACTGCAATCTTACAAAAGCACCACGACACTTTAAGGCCATAGAACATGTGCTTTATCATGATTAATATCTGTAATATTAATCATTTTCTTCAATAATAACAAAACAAAACAGCCACGAAACTGTAGTGATTCTGCAGGAGTTTCTGAGGAGCTCCTCACACAGCTGGTTCTTCAGGGGTGTCTGGGGAGCTCCTCACACAGCTGGTTCTTCAGGGGTGTCTGGGGAGCTCCTCACACAGCTGGTTCTTCAGGAGTTTCTGTGGAGCTCCTCACACAGCTGGTTCTTCGAGAGTTTCTGAGGAGCTCCTCACACAGCTGGTTCTTTGGGAGTTTCTGTGGAGCTCTTGGTGGCCTTCGGTTGATGGTAGGACCTGATCTAGGTCTGCTCTGGGTCAGGAAACACAACCAAAATCGACAAAATGTGGCCCAGGGTCAGTTATCGGGGGCAGCGAGGGGGACGAAGGTCTGCATGACTCACTGCGGAACTCCAGAGACCATCAGATTCGTCTGAGCAGCGGAGAACAACAAACCTGGAGTGGGCGAGCTGAGTGGGCTACAGCAGTCGCCATGGAGATCAGCCTTCTCTCTGTGTCGCATTCTCGGAAAACACACACACACACACACACACACACACACACACACACACACACACACACACACACAATCTGGCTGCGGGGTATTCTGGAAATGATTAATTATCTCCCAGGTGCTTGGCTGCAGTTTACCGGCTTCGCATTCAGGCTTCAGGGGAGCTGCAAGGCAGCGGCGGGCGTGGTGACGAGGTTCCCAGCGAGGGGGCTGCAGGATCGCGGGCGCAAACGCGTGTGGAACAAAAGCACGGCCTTCACTGACTTTGTCAAGGTAATAATGGGTCAGTGAGTCAACCGCTAAACGAGGGAGTAACCGATGAAAAGCAGCATCACCGTTTGTGCTGATGAAGCAAAGCACGGTCGTTCACTTCTCCACGCGTGGGGTCAGCCACTGACCACCCAACCAAGCAATGTGTGGAAAACCACAGACGAGTGATCAGGGCTCTTCAGTGAAGACTACGTTTCTGTGTGGACACTTTCTTTGCCTGGTTTAGCAGTTCATGGAGAAACTGCTGTATGTAATGGTTCCATAGCAGTGGCGGTTCTAGACCAAAATTACCAGGGGGGCCGGTGCCGGTGTGTTTTTAGGCGGGGTACAAAAAAACGCCTAAAGGAGGAACAATTTCCTCCAGGATAAATAAAGTTCTCTGATTCTGATTCTGATTCTGATAACGGCAAAACAGGTCAATATTTTATTTAATATATTTTATTTTATATTTAGCCTTTCATTTATTTTCATTACAGTTCTTTTTGACAGCATGAAATCACCTTTTTAAATCACACTGTCATCATCTCACTGTAGTAAGAGGGAAAAATAGGGTGGGTGTGGCTTAGTGGGCAGGATACTAGCCTCTAGACCAAGAGGTCATGGGTTCAAATCCTACCTTCAGCACCACCACTGGGTCTCTGAGCAAGACCCTTAACCCCAAGTTGCTCCAGGGAGAGACTGCCCCTGTATTTAGGGAATGGAATGTCATAAATGTAAATGTAGAAAGAAAAAAAAATTCACATATCACTGTCATCATCGTGCGTGTGTGGGGTGCTTTAAGCAATCGGTCTAGAACACACGTAGCGTTAGTTCCGTTCTTTGAGCAGCGCATGTTGCGAAGAAATGAGCTATTATTTAAATATTAATTAGAAATTAATATTTACATCATTGGCTGTTCAGTGCAGGGGCCAAGAGCAATTCTACATGGGCCCTGGCCTACGCTGACCCCCGTCTAGAACCGCGTATGTTCCATAGGGTTCTCATTTTAGTCCTGGACTAAAGCATTTTTGACACAAGTGTACAAAACATGAGCTTCTTAACTGTCCTCTTGGCAAAAGGAGTTCTGTAACTCTCTGACTTGTAACAACATCTGAACCCTTTTTTGTGTTCTGTAGAAAGGATTATCTGTTCTCTGGAGGAACTGATGTATTTGGTTCTCATGCTCCAAAAACAGTTCCACGTTTGGTGCCACACAGAACCATCCAGGGTGGAACCCTTTTCAGGTGCTGTACAAAACCAGTTTTTAAAAGTTCTCTAAAGACACTTTCTCCATCGTACATGAGAACCATTCCAAAGGTTCTGTTTGCTGTCATGGTTTGATATGTGATAGTCACCTTCATTAAAGAACCAATGAAATGCTCTTCGATCTGTAACACCCTCAACTTGGGGTTCCTTAAGGGTTCTTTAGTAAATGCAAACGATATATTTATGTAGAGCCACGAGAACTCGAAGAACCTTGGAATGGATTGGTTCTTCTCTATGATGGAGAGACTGATTCTTTGAGGAATCTTCTGCAGGGCACCAGAAGGGAGAAACTCAAAGAGCCTTTTTAAAGAATTAATCAGAAACATTTTTAAAGGTTCTTTAAAGAAACTTCATATGGAATAAAGAAGTCGACCACTCAAGAGGTTATTTGAGGTGTCACTTCTCTACATATCACCATTCATTAACTCCAGAGATGGGGACTTGTGTCGGAGACTCAGACTCGAGTTGAACTTAAGTCGCACAAACTAAGACTTGTGACTTGACTTTAGACTTCCCTCAGCAACTCGAGACTCGTGAGTCAAAACTCGTAAACCATGTTCATTTCATGGAATTATTTATATCCCGCACTCTTTCCAACGACCCGAAAACCGTTAACCTCGCCCCAGTGTCCCATTACTTTTGTCCGAGGTGAGCGGTTTTCAGCTAATAACGGTTTTCAAGCGGTCGTTGGAAAGGGGTCACTGAGACCCACCTAACTGCAGAATTTATTTACTGCGGAGATATATTTTTCATATTTAACATTTAGATTTAAGATCATTTAAGGCAAATCCTCCATGTTGGTGAGGGCATATCACAGCATGCAGCCCCGCCCCCTGCTAAGGAACAGCCAATTGGAATCACTGGGCGTGGCCAATTAGCATATCTTCTAAACATTTAGAGCTCAACATTTACAGCTTAAACATCCCACATTTAGAGTCGCGTTTGTAAACGTTGCCACTCAAAGACTTGAGACTTGACTTGGATGCGGTAAAAATGTCTCTGGTTAACTCAAGAACCCTTGAAGAACCTAGAAAGTGGATTCAGAATTAGTGAGTGGAATACAAAGCTGAGAGACCTAGGAAATGATAGTCCAAAATCTTTATTCCAACAGAAATCCATACATCACAGTGTCATAAATTACAAATAGTCTATTTCTTTAAAACATCTTTTCAATAAATATCAGCTTTCCATAAAACTGTACAATAAATACTGCAATAAATAGAGCACAATAAAAAGGATATTTAATTTGCATTGTTTGTGCAAAAGACATTCTGTGCCCTCACAGTTTTGTTCCAGTGCTACAGAATAGTCCTATAATTCCTTCGCTTCTCTGTTCGAGCTCCAAGCAGGTGCTCCAGAAGACCTTCTCGCGCTCGCGAGACGACATGCTGCTGGAAGCTGAGCAGGGTTCAGCCTTCGCTGTGGTCCAGTCGGTTCCTAACACATGTCCTCAAATTGGCCATGCCGGCACCAACTGCATGATCCATCCTTAGAGTCTGGGCAAAATGTTCGGTTCTCGGTTCCTGGACTCGGTTTTACGGCGTCAGCTGTCTGGTGAGGTCCAGGTAGAGCGCAGACTTGAGGAACCGAGGGTAGCAGTCCTTCTCCATCAGCGTGTAGATCTTGCTCTGAGCCAGCTCAAAGCAGGAGACGCCGGGCTGCTCCAGGTTCTTCTTGGTGAGCGTCCTGGTCTCGTGATCCAGGTTCACCTGAGGTGTGAAAGAAGGAGGGTTTTAATTAAAATGAGCACAACATACAGACTGTAGACTATTTCTTGTATATATTTAAATAAAGATCTTGTATATTCCAAGCTATCTTCTGTCCATCCGGGACATTTATGTGTTATGTTTTGTGGATTAATTCCACCAAAAAAGACTTGATTCCTTTTTGAAAAATGATTTTACAACCAAATGTTGGGTTACTGTGCCTTTAAGGCTGATATTGTTGCCATAATAAAACCCAAAAATGTATATATATATAATTCCAAGCCCATTTTATCCATCATGAACATGTTTAATATGATGTAGAAAGATCAATTCTGATTTTCTTCAGATAGAGATCATATGGAAATGTTGCTGCATGTTTGGACTGGGGAGGTCCAAACTATGCTGAGCAGCTTTAACTGCATTTATGCACCATCAGACTCATTCGTTTAAAGTGTTCTGTGATAAAAGCGCTTGCTAAGTGCTTCATTAGTAAAACACAGTCCTAATTACCTCTCGCGGGGCATCAGGGGCAATGAAATCCTCGTAGATCTTCTTGGCCTTGGTGCACAGCTTGGCGCCCGACTTGGTGTTCTTGTAGTCCTCGCAGGCGAGGTAGAAGGCGATGTTTTCCTCGCTGTACTCAGACACCAGGAACGCTCGGAAAACACACAGCCCGTCTGCACACAGAGGGTGAGTTAGATTTAGGGCTAGAAATACACAGCAGAAATAAATGCAATTCAATTCACTTGCACTCACCTTTGTGAGCCAGAAGGTTAGTGAAGGATGTGGTCCATTTAAGCGCCTCGTCCGGCCTGGCTTTGTTGTTCTTGTTCGAGAGACCCATGAGGTTGAGCTCCTGCTTGAGGAGAAAACTTCCAAAGCGAGCCTTGAGCTCCTTGGCCCTGGGGAAGAGGGACAGAACAGCCGGTCAAGTCCTGGATCACAGTGTGAGGAACATCTGACTGTACTCTATTTCACAATCAGAAGCTCAATCGTCTCCAAAGAGGCAGAAAACCTAAGCAGACTCACCTCTCCAGACAAGTGATTGGCAGCGAGTCCAGTCCTCTGCACATGTTCACACAATACAAGATCTCCAGCTTTCTCTCGACTTGTGTTCTGCTCAGGGATCGTAAGCTGGTGTGTTTCTCGCAGGGGCTTTTCGATTCTGCCAGCAGCGCAGCAGCCGGCCGCTATTTATAAGAGCTCACTAGAGAGACAGCGCTCCCCTCAGCCAGTAGAAGGCGAGTGGGAGGCGTGTCCTTTCCCCGGCAGTAGCTCATGATTCATTTCCAGTAGATCACACTGTGTCTGAGATCTGAGATTCAGGTTTTCCCTCAAACAGCAGACAAGAGAAAAACATCAATAATGAGTTGTTTCTGTTCAGTAAATGCGGTTTTGGAACTAGACGCTTTGCCGAAATACCTAATTCTTCTCTCGAAGATAAACATTAAGTCTGTACAATTTTGTCTTACGAAGCTAAAAGTGTCTCTGAAAGATTCACAGTGATGTTCTTGGGTGACAAATAATGTGGAAGATAGAAGACAGATTTCGAAGGTTTTTAACCAAGGATGAGCTTCTGCACTCAAAACTAACGAGCCAATATCTATAATATGTCTATTAACTTGAACGAGAATAATTATGTCAGCATTTTTTCTAATACGTGGTTACTGTGACCCAACATTGGATTGTTTTTCCAATTTATTATTATACATATCGTTTAAATCATCTGAGCTGCTTATTCTAACCAGGCCAGTCCATGGCAGGGCAGATGCATAGATTTTTAAAAAGCTGCTCCAGAAATAAGACATAGTTCTTTGAACTCTTGAAGTACATTCCTTTGGTGCTGAGGGCAGAAGCTGGTTGTCTAAAACCATGAAAATGGAGAACTCCTTTTGAAGAACATCTCCTAAGCCTGCTCCTTCCCTCTGCACCTGCAAAATATCGTGCTCCATTTAGGCTGAACAAAGCTTCATCAACTCTTCTACCGTTTCCCGCAAAGACTCTGTCACCCACAGCCGGAAGGCACCGTCTGAGGAGGTCCCCCTTCTCTGGAACTGCAGTGAAGAAGGGCCCTGAGGAGGGTGCAGGGCAGGAAGTGCTGGGGGAACTCTCTTCTGCTAAAGAGTCTGGAGGAAGTCCTCCCACGCTGCAGGGAGGCCTCGCTTTACCGCTCTGGGCCTGTCGCTCCTGAAGATGAGGACAGGAAACAGGTCTGCCACTGTTTCGGTCCGTTAAATGTCTCCGTTCAGCGTGAATCACCAGGAGGAACGACCTTCAGGAGGCAGTCGATGTTTTCATTTTGCTCTGAATGCGAAGGTGGCCTCGCTTGTAGTATAGAAGATG
>JBBPDC010090917.1:0-10001 GCA_037974485.1 Hemigrammopetersius urotaenia
TTGTGTTGAACGCTGAACTGTAGTCTACAAACAGCAATCTCACATAGTTACCCTGTTTCTTGTCCACGTGGCTGAGAATGGTGTGCAGGACATGGGAGATGGCGTCCTCTGTGGATCTGCTTGGTCGGTAGGCGAACTGAAGCGGGTTCAGTTCGCCTACCACCTTATACCACCTTGATATGCTATATGGTATTTGGTATTTGATGACATTTGAATGTATACCTTTTTTGATCAATGGGTAATAGCCTTGACATTATAATTTCATGGCATCTCATTGCTAGTGCAAGGATTTATATGACATAATAGTGTTTTTATTTTTTTGGGGTGCGTTGTGGCTTTGGCATTTTGATTTTGTTTCATTTTTTGACTGCTGGCATTTCTTTTATTGTCAATCTTGAAAATCATTCTGTCTATATATGTGCTAATTTGATAGCAGTTTTCAAAATAACCCATATGTGTGTCCAAAAAGTACACTTGTTCACTATGTAGGGCACTATGTAGTAAATCAGCCATTTTGTAGTGTTGTGCGAAATACCAACCATCAGTTTCACCCACTAGTTAGTGCCCTACAAAATCGCTGCACGACATCCTGGAATCTAGTGTCCGGACACTGTACGCTGCATGAATACACATATACCATAATGCAAAGCGGATTTCTTTAACTGTGCCCTACATAGTGAATGAGTGCACTTTTCAGACACACTCTACACACTCCGAATGTCAAGAAGAGGAGTCCGGCGGAGGGAGGAAAGACGGGGAAAGTGGGGCTTCAAACGGAGTAGATTCGGTTACACTTGCACTTTCTTTCTGTGTGTTACTGAAGTGATTTTTTTGCCAGCAAAAAAAGGACAGGCTCCTGCAATTTCCTTTGCCTCAGCCCATTAACAGGAGAACAGCACAGGGATGACAGTCATCAAGAGGGTGATGATGTGTTTGGTAATGAAATGATTACCTTTTTCTTCTTTTGCCTCTGGGCTTATTGTGCTCATTATCGGTTGTTATTCAGCCTGGCGTAGTCTTGAGAGTTTTAAAAGAGAGATTAATGGTTCTGTTAGAAATGTTCTATGGTGTAGCATTATTTCTGAATCGAGAGGAGCTGTGATCTGGAGCTCTGTGTTTATAACGCGCAAGCTACGAGCCGTTTGCGCACTTAAAGCGGACCGGACTGAGACCACCTCCCGATGCGATCATACTTCTGTTCGCCTAAAAGGGGTCTGAATTCGTTTGATGTGTGCACATATACGTAGAAAAATCATGACTAATCAATCTGAGTTCACTTTAAAGGATGAAACAATCCAGATGTGAAAATAAATTTGTTTGTGACTTTTTCCCCTCACTCTTCTGCCTGACATTTGCTCAAAGCATGCTGACCCAACATTCTTCCCAGTTTGACATTACTGTGGTTTTGCACCTGCACCTAGCTCTGTCTTTTCTAAGCCCTTAACCTTCAAGTGAGAAGCAGCCCCCCTTGGATCATAAGAAAACACAAGGACAGCTAAATCTGATTATATAGGTGATAAAAAAAAAAACTGCAAAGCAGGTTAACCAATAATAAATGTTCCCCCACAGTTCTCTACAATTAACTCTGGAGTTCTTGTGCTCATCATTGGTTGTTATTTAGCCTGCCGTAGTCTTGAGGGTTTAAAAAGAGAAATGAGGGGTTCTGTTAGAAAAATTCTATAGTGTAGGATTATTTCTGAATGGAAAGCCTTTGTTTCAGAAAGGAAACAGAATAAGTGTATGTGCTTTTTAAAACATCTAAGCTCTGTTTTTGCCCTTAAGCTGGAATATGTGCCATGTTCATTTTAAAACACTTGTAGTGAAAGATGAGCAACCCACTTCTGTACACTTCTGATGAGCAGCCCACTTCTTTGCTCTTAAAAGCTAATTTCAGCTCTGCACTTTTCTCAGTTAATGATTCAGAAATGAATTTGGGCATGGAAAGTGAGTCCCACAGTGTTAATCTGATCTTTGAAAGTTTGACCAGAAAAAAAACTTATGGTTTAACCAGTGATCTTGTTTTACTCATTCAAATCTTCTTAGTTTCCTTGGTTGTTATAACAAAGGTCACCTAATTTGGGGAAATTCCTCTAAAGCCCAGTTCATAGTAATTGCAGTAATCATGTTGTTTATAAAGTTTGCCAGTTACATTAAAAGTGTGTTCTATAGGAACATTTGAGATCAGCGCACTCAAAGCGCAGTTAAAAACATGTGATGTCACAAGATCACTGGTTGCCCCTTGCTGCCCCTACAACTGACCACAAAAGCTTCTGTGGCACATATGATTATCTAAAATGTGAACGGATATTAAACAATGTTTGTACGTTATTTTGCTTGGCTAGGAAATCTCGCAACATGATAAACACAAAAAAATCTAATGCCTACACTTTTCAAAAGGGACGAGTAAAATTAATGAATGATATTAAAAGATTCATTCAGTTTATCTGAATGAGTTTCAAAAATATCTGAAAACGTCATGCATCATGTCAGTCTTAAAACCTAACACTCGTGCTCAAGTGACTAATTGGCTTTTACTGTTATCACATGTCACTGATGCATTAACATATTTGTTCTCCTCTCTGATATTCCTGAATTACGCTCTGATTGGGTCTGACCAGTCAGTGAGCTGAAATATGTTTTGTTTTTGACAACAATTTTTGTCACATTTGTCACATTTAAAATTCCATTTGCTTAAATGTAACATTTTGCACATGGCATTTTCTTTTAAGTACAGTCATTCATCTATAAACATCTACAAAATGTTTAGTATTACTGACTGTAAGCTTTGTGTTTCCTAAAACTGTATTGTCTACTGTTGCACTGACAATGTTACTGAGATTTTGTGCTTACGCATAATATCTTCCTGTTTAATTCCCACTGTATTCTTGTGTAAAAGTACTTGCTGTCAATGACTTATTATTTATTATACATGACTTGAACATAACTTTTTAGGCTAAACTGTGTGATTTCGATGAATGAATAGAAATGGAAAGCCCCCACAATTACTCCTTTAATTTACACTAGATGTATGAATGTTTTTCCTTCTCATGTAAAGTTACCCTTTTGGGGATCTTATGTAAATGTACAGTTTGTTACCTTCATGATACCGAATTACACCAAAAAGACACTATTTGTGTTTTAACTAGCCTATTTTTCACTAATATTCATTAATCACGTGATTTAATTGATAACTATTCTATTTTACACTAATGTTCATTAATTACACTATTTGCCAGGTTTCTGGACATAAAGTCTAATCTTGGACTAAATTTCAGTGTTAATGGAGAATTATCGTTGCAAACTTCTGTAGATTTAGGGTTAGGGTTAGAGTTAATCTGGATCTGGGAAGTGCTGTGAGTGAGTGAGGGGGAAGGACTTGGAAGACCCTTCTATTCTCAATCTTACTGACTTTAATCTTTAGTTCTGCAATTTATGGCTCATATGTGACATTGTCATCCAAAATGTCACTGGCCAGCTGACCAGCTTCAACTGCTTCAGTGGTCAGCTGAATGTTGTTTCACGGCACAGCAGTAAATTCCCATTAGTGCTTTGCTCAGTTTGATTGCATAGCCAACCCAGGTGCGCTTTCCTGACACTTTTGGGCTGAGTGCATCTGGCAGGATGTCTGAAGGGAGTGAAAATCTGCCCTCTGTTCGTGTGGAACTATAAATTTGAGCAATGTGATCTCTCCTCTTTGTGCAGGTGATAAATCAATGTCTGCCAGTCGCCTGGTGCCTGTCAGTACTAACCTGGCTGAATCCAGTTATGGCTCTGCACTGTTGTTCATTTTAATGCAGGTTGTCAGAAATGCATTCGCGTGTTAGGTTAACTGTTTCAACAAAATCACATCAGAGAATAGAGCCTGTTAGAGCTTCTTCTTGGTCTATGTTATGTAGACTGTAGACATTGCAGTTCTTTTTTTCTGGTGTGACCAATACCTCTTTTCCACTGCCAATTTTGGAACCAGTGCCGCACTTTTCCACAGAAAAAAAAATTGGTGCTGGTTCCCAAAACAAGCACCAAACCGGCCCCTAAACTTTGCTGGTCTCGTAGTTAGAACCCGTGACGTCACAAATGCATAAGCTGCCTTTGGACACTGAAATAAATCCTCAAAGTCTGGAGAATAACCAACAAGCAGGAACTCAGTTCGGCCATGTTTGTTTCTGTTTAGTGGCCGTGGCCTGTCACGTATTCTCATGCGGCTCCCGCTGAGCTCCTGTCTAGTGTAAATGCGGGCCGGTTCTCGACTCGGCTCCTGGCACTAGCACCAGTGTAGTGGAAAAGGAATACAAGTGTAGCATCACAGTGCACCAAACTATGTCATAAAAGAAAATGTAAGTCTTTTATTTGTCTTAACAGCAAATGTTGATTGGATTCAACACAAAAAAATTCAGATTTTTGCAGATTTTGCAGTTTCATTTAATTAAGCAGTTATGCTCTTTTCATCTCCTGGCCAATAATGGCTGAGGCATTGCTGTCAGGAACAAGCTCACAAGCTCCTGATAATAGAGCTAAAAATGACTTTAGAACAAAAATATTTTGGTTGCTTAAAAACTATAATTCTAAGGTTTTTTTATTTGTCTGTCAGAATGACCGTGGTTCTTTTTTTCTCCAGCTGTACTAAGTCTTTAGAACACAGATGCTTCTGTGTTCTGTTTTTTCTTGCAGTTTTATAGAGATTCAGTCAAATCATACATTTCTATGCACTTACTCTTAGGGTTGGGTACCGAAAACCGGTGGACCTATATAACTGGTATGTACCGGACCGAAACAGAACGCGAATTACAGTGGCTCATTTCGGTGCCAGTTTAAAGCCTAAAATGTCGCTTGAAATATTTGTTCTCTGGGGCTATGATGACACAGTTGTAATAAGCAGAGAGACACAGCAGCAGGCAGCGAGAGTTCCAGAGAGACTGTCTTTATTTCAATCAAAGTGCACACAAGTTCAACTCAAAATAAGCTCGTTTACGTATGAGCGTTCACGTATGAGTGTAACAGACCCGAAACCGTTTTCCCCGGGGGACCTTCTCTCCGAACTCAGTTTGTTTTTCTCACACAGTCCGTACAGTCTCTCTCTGCCTTCCTTCCCCATCAAAGCTGCCCTGTGTGAGCTCGAGTCTTCGGTTCACTCCTGGATGGAATATAGACAAGAGAGAGAGAAAGAGAGAGGGAAAGGAAGGAAATAAACAGCCAGCGAACGCCAATAGTATGTTCCTGCACAACCGGAGAGGTTTCAGATACAGGACCGCATTTCTAGGACCCTAGTTTTTTCATAACAGCGCCACCAACCGAATAGGATGATATAGCGGAGACGACAGTTTCAGGACCGCGTGGTTTATTTGTAATGTTTGTATATAATGTTTGTACATATTGTCAAAGATATTTAATCTCAGGACCTTGTTTGTCAGATGCATCGGATGTTAAAGTGTGTAATACCTGCTTTGAGTTTAAAATGAAAACAAATGAATTTACACTTAAAATAGAAATGAAAAAATGTATTTAAATCTTTACACACCTTAAAAGTCTTAGTTTCTTGAAAAATACTGTATATTGATTAGCCCCCTTAAGTTTAACTAAGTAGGTCATTATTAAGGAAAATAAAGATGGAATCAAATGGTATCAGCATTTGCAGTCACTAATTTATAGCAAGAGTTTAAAGGTTGTAGAGAGGCCAGATACAAAATGATTATATATATATATATATTATTATATTTACACACACATTTTCGAAATAACAATGCAAAAGCACCAAAATGACCCCCTTTTCCATTTTCTGTGTGTTTGTGTGAGAGAGAGAGAGAGAGAGAGAGAGTACCGTTTTAAAAGTATCAATTTGGCACCGGTATCGAAAAAAACCTGAACGATACCCAACCCTACTTACTGTGCCGTTCTACACTTACTAACCAGAAGTTGGTGTCGCATTATCATAGCAATGGTGCTCGTTCTTCTTCAGTAGCTAAAAGAGTAACATAGCTTTGAATTGTTTTTTGCATTTTAATTATTACACACGTGTTTCATGTGAAAAACAAAAAATGTGTGTTTTTTTGATAGCTCTAAAGAACAACATGCAGATAGTAAATAGAGAACTAATACTAATGCAACATCTGAATTCTAGTGTGCTGAAATAATTTGAGCCAGCCCAATCTTTTTTTTCTTTTTTTCTTTTTCTTTTCTTCGGGTTTTAAATGAGTTGTAGCAGGAGTCACATTAAGTAACCCAAGTAAAATTTAGTTGTGTGCAGGTTTAAAACAACCAAGTGAAAGTTTCAGCCAGCTTTAGCCACCAATCAAGCTCCCTGGCAAGCCCATTCCACAGAGTATGCCAAAGTCTTTTCTCCCCAAGAGAGTAACTCCATCATCCTTCATAGTCACGCACTGCCGCTCGCCCCAATTAGCATAGTGTCCTCTACCCGTTCCCTCCTGCTGAATCAGGAGTTCCGATCGGGGTGAGGCTATCGGTAATGGAGTATCGACAGGTGGCCGTTCCAGCCTCCATGGGCTGCTGTAAGGGAGGGACATCTGAACCCCCCCTCCCATTCCTTTAATTACTTTTGCACATCCCATGACACACTGCTGACTTCAGTGACTCTGCAAATGAAGCTTGGAGATTAGCCGCAAAAATAAAATAAGATGGAGCATCTGTGAGTTTTCATTATTGCTAGGTTTTAGAAAAGCAAACTAACTATGTTTATGTTTACTTAGAGTATTACTCACTCAGAGCATTTTCTCACTTTGAATCGATGGATTGACTACAAAGTGTACGTTTATTGAAGTAGAAAAACATCAATCGTTTAAAGAGAGTGAGTGTGTTTTTTTTCTGGTTGTTAATTAGTTTCTGGTACAGGGTAGCTAAATCATGGAGTGTGGGTGCAGTGTTGGGACCGGGGGACTCACGCTACAATGCAGTCACTCTGGATTAATCTGCAAGGTGCTTTGGGGCAATTCCATACGCACTATTTGCAGCCTTCATTTTCAGTCTGAATTTGACTATAATGTGTCATCTGAGGCCTTTCTCATCGATGATTCAAAGTGTGTGGGGGGGCTGTATGACTCTGAAGGATGCCATGATAAGATAAAGTAGCCTTGTCCTGTGTATTGGTGTCTAAACAGATATTTGCTAGATAATAAGTTATTATTGTGTGATCACACCATATGAATAATATACATTTATTACAGTGGCGATTATTACGGTGTCAATGATAGTAAATTATATTGACACAAATATCCATGTCTCTCTCCCTCTCTCTCTCTGTATCACTCTCTGTATCACTCTCTGTATCCGTCTCTTTCTGTTTCTCTCTCTCTCTCTTTCTCTGGCAGCATGTACCGCTTGCGAGTGTTGACGGCAGCCACGGTTGGGATGGTTCGACGCTTTCACAGCAGTTCTGTCCACACTCCTCACCGACGCAGGCTGCTGCTGGCCACGCTGGCGGGAGTGACAGGCGTATCTGCCACGACAGGATTGCTCTGGACGAGGTACAGCAACAGCACTGAACCATTTCACAGTTTTTAATTTACCTGGCCTCACACTTCCCTGGATACCTGGGAACAGACTGTACAGAAGATGAATAAATCACATTGAGTTGTGTTTTATGCAGGGCTGTCAATTAACAAAATAATAAAATCCCTCAAAAAGCCAATTACATTTTCTGCTGGTCACTCCCTGAAAATCATTTGTTTTGAATACCACCACCATGGGGGTTACAAAATGTTCTTCCAAGAGCACCTGCGTATAGTGATAAATCGCGATGTTGTGATAAAAATATGTAAACCCTAAATATGCTCCCAAAACACTTATTCATTTTGAACTCTGCTTAATATATTGCCCTTAAAGAAAATGTAAAGGTAAACCTGTATTCGTACATGTAAAATACCAACGTTACTTCTGTATAGACTGTACTGCACTGTTATTTTCTTTGATATAAGCAGAGTAAATACAGTAATAAATGAATTTACTGTAATAAAAATGCAGGGCTTTAAGAAGAACAAAACGAAAAACACGAGAACACTTGAGACGCACAGGGCAGCAGCTAATCGGCAGCAAGGAGAAATAAATAGCATTCTCGGCTTTGCTACTTTCAAACCTCCCGCCTTTGAGTACAGCGGTATTTCATCATTCCAGGATGTGCTTTCTTTACGTGTTCTCTTTACAGTACCAAAAAGTTTAGTTATTTTTTATATGTAAATGTAGCTGAATTTACATTAATATTCATGTTACAAAATTAGTAAATTATATGTTTCTTAATAATTTAGCTTTAAAATGCATGAAAAATTATATATTGCCTTGAAAAAGCTGTGACATCCGGGCTTCGTCCACCACGGCCCCTTGTCCTTGAGCTGGGTTTATGTTTGGGCGCGATGCTTAGCAGCCCAGCACAAGGACGAGGGGGCGTGGCGAGCGAAGCCCAGACGTTACAAAAGCCAAAAAAAATATGGAGAATATCTGCAGTTTCTGCGTTATTGCAGGGGTTTCAACAAACAATTATATATTCTGTTCTCAGAAAAAAATCTGCGATGGACTGAAACCGCGACTGCAAATGTGTGTTAAAGTGGGGGTTTACTGTATACTGAAAAATGTGTTTAGTAACAATAATAATAACTTCTTTTGGTGGCATATTGATCCATTTTTTGAAGGCTGTCAAATAGGGTTCTTTGAAGATTCTGAAAGAACTCTATACATTATGTTCTCCATTATGAAAAACCATTTAACCATGCAAAACTCCATGTAAGAATCCAGATGGTTCTTAAAATAGCAAAGTGCTAAATGATTCTACATATCTTTTCGAATAACATTTTAGGTATGAGCATACTTATATTTCAAATGATATACAGAGTGGAGTGATCAAAGTCACCATTTAGCACTCAAACAATAATATTTTAGCTTCTTTAATTTCTTGGGAGCAGTGTGGGATGATTAATCTTATCTGTATAAAGTAATGTGATCGTGATTGTGATTACAGGCACTGAATATTTTTTCGTATCCATATGCTCTTGCACATTATCTCAAAGATGAATGCAGCAGATTTATTACTGCTGACAGACACAGTTGCATGAACATATTGTCGCACATCATAGTAGCCATTCATTTGTTGATATTATTTAGAGACTGAGCAGTCTGGCAGAGAAATAGCCTAATGAGTAGAGTAGCTCCAGAAACCAAACACACAGCCAGTAAAATGACAGCTGTTTTTGTTCATAGTTTGTCCTGGCTCTCTTCAGGAATTTTCAGGTGCTGCTCTACTTTCAATCGAATTCTATTGTTGCTATGTTACACCCTATCTAGTGTCCCAATAAAACAAGATGGTATTATGTTCTTTCCCATCATAATCAGTATTAATTTCAGGCATTTTGTGCGTTAAAGTTATTGTGTCCATTAATTGCCAATTAAGTTCTCATTAATAAAAATGCTGGTAATCAAAATTTTAAACATTTTTCAGATGTTATCTACTACATTAAGACCTCAATATGATTAATTTAGCATGTCTTGTCATATCCAAACCTCTTTACTAGTGATGGGCCGATCCATGTTTTTCCAGTACCGATCCGATTCTGATACATGACTGTCGATACCGATACAGATTCAGATATAATGCATCTTTTTACTTTAATATTAGCATTATTTTTGGTTGAAATTGTGATGTTTGTTAGTAAGGTTACATCACAGAATAAATAAACTACTAAGCACTTATTAGAAGAGCAAAAAATGTACACTACTACATTGAATTTAAAGGCATTCCAAAGGAACACAACAATCTTGGCTGAATCATCTAGTTTTAGTAAGTATTATGTCCATTTTGCTTGTAAAGTGCAAAACTAATACATTTTAAATAACGAGAATTCGGACATGGGCAGAGTGTAATCTAACCACTTCAATATTTAAGGTGGACTGGCCGAGTCATGAGATGCCTAGTCTCAGCCTCAGACATCATGCCCACAGAACGTTGGCTAAACGTCTGATGCATATGGTACACTTAACTGGAAACACTTCAGGAATCTCGAAGT